>CAEGAD010031383.1:0-46781 GCA_903067055.1 Poeciliopsis paucimaculata | reverse complement strand
TTGAGCTACAGGGAGCCAGTGGAGGGACTTTAAAACTGGTGTTATGTGCTCTATCTTCCTAGTTCTAGTGAGAACGCGAGCAGCAGCGTTCTGGATCAATTGCAGCTGTTTGATTGATTTGTTGGACAGGCCTGTAAAGACGCTGTTACAATAATCAATGCGACTAAAGATAAACGCGTGAATGAGTTTAGCGACCTGTCCAGGTTGTACCCCGCCTCTGGCCCGGAACGCAGCTGGAGATAGGCACCAGCAACTCCCGACCCCATTAGGGAGAAGGGTGAACAGAAAATGGATGGATGGATGGACGGACGGATGGACGGATGGATGGATGGATGGACAGATGGACGGACGGACGGACGGATGGACGGACGGATGGATGGATGGATGGATGGATGGATGGATGGATGGATGGATGGATGGATGGATAGTTGAAAATTACAGAGCAAAAAAAAATAAAGAGTTCTACTTTCGAATTTCTTGGAGAAAATTCTGTAAACTTGCTAAGTTTAGAACTTCCTTTTGGCTTCATCCTGAGAATACAGGATGAAGTACTTTATGGCTCTTAAAAGCTTCCGCTTCTCATTGTGTAATGTCTGGGGTATGTTTAGGCCCCTGTGATGAATCATGCCTCTCTGTGTTTTAGGTATTTGAAGAGGTTCAAGGAGATGAAGCTAAAGCTACTGCAACGCTGGAGTCGTCAGATCCTCAAGGGCCTTCACTTCCTTCACACACGCACTCCCCCCATCATCCACCGGGACCTCAAGTGTGACAACATCTTCATCACCGGCCCCACTGGCTCTGTTAAGATCGGAGATCTGGGGCTCGCCACTCTCAAAAGTGCCTCATTTGCTAAAAGTGTCATTGGTAAGTGATGCCTGGTAGTAACATCCTTGTTGGAAAATCATTTAAGATGACACTCCTTTTCTTGTTTGCTGTCCCTTCTCTCAAGCAATCATAGCCTCCGTTTAACTTTCTGCTGGATTTAAAAAGCTATTTAGTTCTCAAATTGGCTTTAATTAAGATGGAAATTGCTCTATCAAGTTAATTTAGAAAGTTGCAGGAGTGAGTTTGAGAATGATTTGTTTGTTCTCTCATAGACGGCTGCTCAAATTTAGTCAAACAGGTTTAAGTGAAACACTTTACAGTCAAGCAAAATAAGAGGGGAAACAGCCTTTCACCATCAGCAGGACTTTGAGGCTTTTGGTTTAGTCAGTAATACGGCTTAGTACTATTTCTAATTATTAAACACATTGTCATGAGACGGCAACTACTGTTTTTTGAACTTTCTCATTTTTAAATCAAGATTTTTATGAGCATGTTTCTCAATGTTGGTGATGAAGGGCTATCTTGACACTTTTTATTTAGTGGCTAGGATGTTTCTGAAATTGCAGAAGTTTTTTTTCCCCCCAATCATACCTCACATACTTCTGAATTAAATTTGAAGACTGCTTCCAGTTGCAACATAGACTTTGTAAATATTTGTGGCTTAAAGAAGCAGCTTGTCGATTAATGTTGTTATTTTTAATTAGCAATTAAGATTCCAACCTTTTTTTTGTTGCAGTGTGCATTTTTTGTGTTACACAATATTTTTACCGTAACGTCACTTTAAACAAATGCCTCTTCCCTAGAAAATAAACTTTTGAGCTTAAACTTGTTCATTTCTTCTGAAAGTTGGTTCTGTGTTCCCTTTATGACAGATATCTACTATGTATCTTCACTATTATGTGGTCCCACTCAAAATATGTTACTCTGAGTTCACATGAACATTTAGCACCAACAGAGCGACTATCATCTTCCAATGCTACTCCAAAGTCAAAAATACTATCACTCCAAATTAAATAATACATGATCACTTTTCTCTAAAACTCGCCATCTGCTGTTTTTTCTACTTTAAGCTATTTCTAATCCTGTGAAGTATTGACAAAAACTTGCCAGGTACAGGTGATATTAACTTCTGATTCTGCGAATGCTTTAGATCTTTTGTTGGTTAGAGCTTAGCGAGCCCATTAAGTCAATAATAAAATATATTGAAAATATATTATATAAATATATTGATCCAAATACTTTCAAATAAATCTAATGCCCTGTAATCCCTGGCAGGAACTCCGGAGTTTATGGCCCCAGAGATGTATGAGGAAAAGTATGACGAAGCAGTGGACGTCTACGCCTTGGGAATGTGCATCCTGGAGATGGCCACGTCCGAGTACCCGTACTACGAGTGCCAAAATGCTGCACAGATCTACCGCAAAGTCACCAGTGTAAGTAAAGGGGAAAAGCCTCCCATCTATTTAGCGTAATGGTCCCCATGCGCTAGCTTTCTTTCATCTGGAATCTAACCAAGGCTTCCTTAATGATAATGTTTGACATCCTGAATAAATAGACAGCAGGGACTGGAGGTCCTTGTCATGTCTCATAAATGTTAGGAGCTTTGTACAGAACACTACCAGGACATTTCTGTTGCATTCAGGCTATGATTAAGGTGCAACCACACACATGTTTTACCCATTAAAGGTCAGTGTAAAGCTCCACTTTGACTGGTCCTGCTTGTATCTTTCAAAGAAACTACCTTTACACCAGAGCAACGTTTGAATAGAAAACTGAAGCGACAAATGTTTTGGAGGGAACAGTTTAAAACAGAAGTGCATTTGTTTAATCTAAAAAAGTGGAGTTGCATACATAAATGAATTTAATTTGGTTCAAAAGTACATTATTCTGAAGGGAACTAAAGGTTGTGGTATCTTAAAATTTCTTCAGGGTTTTTACTGTCGGTGTGGGCACAAAGTGTCTTCCGTAGATGTTTACTATGTGGAGAAGCCTCTGAAGAGGATGTTAAGGTCATACTTCAATTTAGGAAGCATCCATCTTTCTACAATCATCTCCAGTCCCGTGAATAGATCCAACCATATTTATCAGTTTTTTAAGATTTTTTTAGCCACTAATTATGATGCTGCTACTCCATCATGGGATGGCAGAAAGACTGCTCTCTTTAAATCACATACTTTAGTGGAGGCAAGTTTTTATACTTGCCTCCACTACCTGTCCTTCTCATACTGTGCCACAAAAACAGCACATTAGTAGCCTCTTAGTTTTTTCTCTTTTTTTTTTGCTTTTTTTGAGTCCTTACTGCTGCAATGATGGTGAGGCTGGGCGAGAGGAGGCGATGGCAGAATTACATGTTTTGGAAATAGTGTCTCACTCTTTACTCTTTTCAAAAAGGTGTATTAAAAGTAAACAGCGTCTGATGGAGGCTGGAAAGTGAGACGGCGACTACTACCAGTACGCTCAGCGTGTTTGGCTACCTCACTAAGAACTATCATAATGTTCCCTGGACCATTAGACATGTGTAGTGGTTAATTTCTATAACTTTACGTCTTTCCCAACATTAACTACAAACTAAAAACTGTGTAGTTCCCACCCCTAATGGCTGACATCTGCTTGAAGAGGTTAGCTAATTAGACGATCATAAGTAATAAATTAGTCTGGGCATATACAACTAGAAGGAGACATATTCTTGGATCCTGTCTGCAGACTCATTCAGGTTCATAATTTGCCTAAAGAACCGGAAAGGAGAGTTTGCTTGTTTCTGTTGGCGTATTTGCGTGTCTGAAATATTGCAGAAAACATCCTGACTTGACAAAATTACATTTTGAGAAGAGATGAGGCATACAGATTTAAGGAGGTTCTGTTTTGAATCCTCTTAAATTAGAGAAACACTGCTTGAAGACCTTAATATATGTGGATGAATCCATGCTTCACTCATGCTTCACTCATATGTCATAATTTGCTCTTCTCAGGACGTTTCCCTAGAGATACAGCTGGATTTACACCAGTTTACACAACAATGCCAGTAAACTTCTACACTGATGTTTTCTGATGAGGCCAAACTTGCTAAGGAAGATTTATTTTGCGTCGTCACAGTCAGAGCTCATTGCTTCTTCATCAGCAAACCAGAAAAAACGTTTGTGCATGGAGCTCCTTCTCTGAATGGGGGTTTTGTCACATTGCACTTACGAGTGGCCAAAACCATTTGAAATTGAATTATTTTTTAATATATTAGAATTTAATTTGTAATTGAACAGTGTAAGGTCCTGCTTAGTGGATTAAGCTGAAAATGGCTAAATGTTTGGGTGATCATGGTTGAAAAAACGTAAAGGTACGTTTTATTTAACTAAAAACGACATTAAGAGACGTATATTACAAAAGTGTGTCTAAATAAAAATAAAAATCACAGAATATTTAACTTTGTTTAATAAATCAATTTAGAAAGTTAAACTCCTTTGCAGATTGTAGATTTATTTCTGTTAACTTTGCCTCGTTGAGTATACTGAATAACCAATAATTCAGTTTCTCAGAAAATTAGCATTTCATAAAAATATTGTTTTATAAAGAATAAAACAATATTTCCTTTATACTGACATGAGCATAATGGATTAAAAATTGCACTCAAAGTTTTTCCAGGGATTATTACAATCTGGACCAAAATGGTGATTAAAAAGTATTTGGGGACATTCAGTGGAAACTAGATATTCACAATGGTTTTGTGTCTTTGAAATTATTAATATTTCCTAAACAACCATGTAATCAAAAAGAGTTAGTTTTTTTTTTTAACTTAAATTTCAGAAGTTTATGTGCATTTCTTTAGTATTCAGTAGAATTGGGTCAAATATTTGTGGTACCTTTCCATACCTTTCTCACAGTATTTGCCTGAAATCGTGCCCTATTAATATAGGCAGGTTTGGTGTAAGTGAATTTGTTTTTCGCGTCACATGCACACACCTTTTCAGATCTTCCCACAAAATTTCAGTAAGATTGAGATCAGGGCTGACACGGCCCTTTGGGATTATTTACATTCCTTTAGATTGTGTTTGTTACTAATTTTGTATGCCTCTGGACTAAAAGCAACTGGTTATATTAACATCAGAATATATATATTTTTGAAATAATAATTCATTTTTTTCCAACATGTCAAAGTACTAATTTATTAAGATAAATAAATAAACAAAGCAGCAACAGAATTGAGAGGACACCAGCATATTTCTCATGATCTTATCCAAACCTCTCTCACCACAGGAAAGGAGCAGAGTCACAAATTTGATTTAGATCAAGGAAGGACTAATTTATCCTGAGGGGTCTCATTATGAGGCCATCTTTAAAAAGAATCCAAAACTCTCTGAAGCAAGGGACATTTTACAAGTTAAATACCAGTAAGTAGTTTTTACTTAACCCCTGTTTCATGTTCACACCGATAAGATGTCTTTGCATAAACATGCAAAGATGTTTGCATCTTTATTCTTTAAAAACGTTAACTGAATTAGGTTGAAAGGTTGCTTATGTCTAAGCTGTCCCTCTCAGTCCTATAAAGATAAAAGAAAACTCAAAAACAAAGTGCACTTACGGGGAAAAAGGAAACATCTTCATGTCATCTGTGCTTTGTCAAAGACCTGCTCTTTGTCTCTTTGAAACAGGAAGCCTGGAACATCTCTCTGATAAATTAAATGTGGTTATAGAACCCATTAGTCGCTGCATAACATAGCAGTGTTTAGATGTAATAATATGACGTAGGAATCTTCCTTTAACCGGTAAATTAATTATGTTTGAGTGTTGGATCTGACATCTTCCGGATGCTTGCATATCTTTGTGTCATACGTCTTTCTGACCTTGCCTTTTTTTCCTCTGCAATCATTGTTTTTGCAGGGATTGTGACTCCTCTGTAATCTATCTGTGCTCTCTTGATAGCATTCAGACAACCAGCTTGGCTTTCCCATTTGTTTTCTTTTGTGATTCAGGTAAAAAGATATAGTGAAAACTTCATTCTGGGAATTTTTTTTTGGGGGGGTTTGTCCCCTATGTCTGCTAGTGTGATCACTCACCCCTGTGTCATTCCAGCTAGTGACAGATGTCACTAAGCAGATGACTGCGGCAACACGCATTGAATTGGGGAAATGGCTTTTACTGGAGAAATATGCAAGTGACAGCCTAAATAGTTTTGTTCTTCCTAAAGACAAATACGCAACGAGTGAATGAACTGATTTGTAAAACAGACTGTGAAACTCTCGTTATGTTTTGTGTTCACAGGGCATCAAACCTGACAGTTTCTACAAAGTCAAAGTCCCAGAACTCAAGGAGATTATTGAGGGCTGCATTCGCATGATCAAAGATGAAAGGTGAAAACAAAAACATACATTGGCTTTTCATGTACACACCGGTCAGACTTCCCCACAATTTGTCTGATGTATGTGACACACTAAGCATATTTAGTGTGTCATATGCTTTTTAGATATTTATGTGACACACTATCACACAAAGGCATCTACCTATGAAGTACAAGGAAAAAGAGGTGTTCCTTTAATTTTTTAAACAAATAATCATGTGGCATGGATTTATTTTTAGCCTTCCTGAGTCAATAATCTACTTCAGGTCTAAATCTTGACTGGGTCATTCTGACCTGTTAAAAAGCTTTGATCTAAACCATTGTAGCTCTGGCTGCATAGTTTTCAGACTCATCCTAGCATCAAGTCTTTTGCAGCTTTTAACAAGTTTGTTTTAATGACTGCCCTGAGGTTAGCTCTGTCTGTCTTCCTTTTAACTGCAGCAGTTGATGTGCCAACTTCCCTACTACTCAATACAAATCATGAAGCTAACATTTATTAATGATATATATATATATATTTATTTATTTATGTGGCAAAACATAACAGAAAAGGATTTTATGACTCGTTTATCAAGGCTATGTATTTTTAGTACTGATCTAGAATCACGTGTGACCTACAAACATTTTTCCCCTAAACTTAAAATATCTTCAGGATTAAGTTACACAAGGTGAGTTGAAATAAACGCAGTTGCTTGTATTTCAGGTACACCATTCAGGACCTTCTGGACCACCCCTTCTTCCAGGAGAACAATGGCGTTCACGTAGAGCTGGCGGAGGAGGACGACATGGTGAAGCCTGGCCTGAAGCTGTGGCTGCGCATTGACGATATTAAGAAGCTTCACGGGAAGTACAAGGACAACAACGCCATCGAGTTCCTCTTCGAGCTCTACAAGGATGTGCCCGAGGAGGTGGCTCAGGAAATGGTAGGCTGGCTCACGGAGATTGGATGTCATTTTTTACAGCTCTGCTGACCCAGTTTGAAGCATCCTTTAGCGAGTAATTTTTTCGTACTTGGTTCCACATTAGAGCTGACCGATCATGTAGAAGCAGTTTCAGTTAACCCGGAGATGTTCTATGAGTTCTGGTCCTGATTGATGGAGTTGGGGCCTTTTAATGGGCTTTCAAAAAGGAAGCGATAGAAAGGAGTTCTCTAGGTCTCTGATGTATATCAAGCTATCCTTTAGCCAGTAATTGTGCCATACGTCTTTCAAGGCTTCTTTAACCTTCAAGAAGCCTTGATGGTTAAAGAAAGCATCTGTTGGTCATTTTTAGACACATTTGTGGGACTGTACATAAATTTTAAACCACTCATGAATCCTTGTAAGCTTTCGAATAAGTCTTGTCAATAGATATCCAGACTTTCTGCATGTCTTGCAAAGCTAACCTTTCAACTTTGGCTGCTTTTTTTTTTTTTTTTAATCTGTTCAGTTTTTTCCCAGAATAGCAGTTTGTGCAAAATGGAAAGTGGGCCAGTGGAGCTGCAGCCTGGCTGTTTTATAATTGTAGTCTGCCTGTAGTTTTAGCAATGGCAGCGTAGGAAGTGAACGCAACCGTTCAGTTAGTGTTTGCCAAACTTCCAAATATTGGATTAACATTAACAGCCGCCTCGTTCGGCTCGGCACTTTTCTCTTTTCAGTGCAGGATGGTTGTTTACACTGCAGGCAATTTCCGGCAAGCTTCTTATAGTCCAACTGGCGCATTACATACGTCATGGGGAAATGCAAGCGAATGGGTAAAATTTAGAACTTCAACAGAGTCCATGCGTCCAGGAAGCAATCGTTTCTCAACAGTTGAGAGACCAAACCTTCTGGTTTTTACCAAGCTGGTGTTCAAAGATCCACTGATTGCAGGCGTTACCCTACCAGATTAAATGACCAACTAATATCAAAAGAATAATGTTCCTTCTTTCCTCCTTTCCATCTTCCTTTCCTTTGTCTGTTGTAGTTTATTCCTGACATTTTGAACGTATTCCTTAAAAACAAGCCCGTGAAATATCTGGAAAGTTTCAATGTATAAATTTTGATCTTAAAATTAGTAGGAACCCTTGAGATATGTTAATGTAAAAACTCTCTAAAAAAGAAAAACATTTTTTTTAGAGCGTCAAGGTCATACCACAACATTTAATCAGCACTAGCTGGAAATGTGAGCGAGCAACTCAGGAAGCAGCTGAGGTCATCTCTTTAATAATACAGCGACTCTTGTGCTCGTTGCGAAACAGGCCCTGATGTACTCAAAGCAACCCTACCCCTCCACTCCCCTTTTAGAGGTCACTTTTAATGAAAAAGCATGCCCACAATTCCTTAATTGTTTATGCCTTTGTTAAAGATTTCATCAAGATCAAATTTGGATCAGGAGGGGACATCTCGTCCGGCCGCTCTGCTATAATCTGACTATGTGTTGAGAGGAAGAGCGAGCTACTCTGCTGGACTGAAGAGAACTCGAGAACCTGAAACGACCTAAAGAACCAGACCGAGTGTGTTGTCGCAAAACAAATGTTATCACAAACGTCGTTAGCATAAATGTCGGTGTGTGCCTGATCAGGTCAGCAGACCTGCAAAAATGTTGTACATATTGCATCAACACATGCGCATGCACACCAGTTTAATGTACCGTAACCAATGTGTTATGTTTATTTATTTATTTATTGTTTTCCATTTATTTATTTGTTTTTGCAGGTCGTGCTGGGCTTTGTGTGCGAGGCAGACTTTAAAATCGTGGCCAAGGCCATACGGGATCGAGTGACGGCCATCAAGAGGCAGAGGGAGAAGCTGAGGCGACAGGCAGAGGAGCGGAAAAAAAAGGAGGCACAGGAAGTAATAGAGGAGGAACCAGAGCCTCAGACACCTTCACCTAAGGTCACTGATGTTGTTGCAGCAGAGTCCCCCACCCCAGCCCTGTCACCTTTGGCCGCTGTTTCGTCCCCCATCACCAGCTCTGCAGACTCTGGTGTCAGCTCCAGCTACCCTGCAGAGCCAGAGGAGCCCGAGGCAGATCAGCACTTCCGTGTCCGCAACAACAGCCTGTCTTCTGCCAACTGTGAGCAGCCTGATGTTACAACCCAACATCATGAAACATGGTTTTTTTGTTTGCTTGTTTTTGTTTTTTGTTTTTTTTTCTGAAAATAGGGACATGAGCTTGATTATTTAATCAGGGGTTGAGTGCCATTAAAGTCTATTTAATTTGACTTTTTATGACAAACACAAAGTAGTTCACAATTGTTAAATGGAAGAAAAATAATGACATTTTTTTTTAGAACTAAAGAAAATATATTTTATTTAACACTTTCATGCTAAATAAAATCCACTGCTACAATTACCTGAAGAAGTTTCCTAATTATTAGAACCCACTTTAAACTAAGCATAGAAATAAATATAGCTGTTCTGTGAAACCCTCAGAAGTTTGTTCCAGAACAAGCAACACAATGGAGACTAAGAAACAGAGGAGACAGGTCAGAGAGAAAGTTGTGGGGAGATTTAAAGCAGAGTTGGACTATAAACAATATCCTAATCTTTGAACGTCTCACAGAGCACTGCTCAGTCCATCACTGGACACACCTGGTGTGGTAGTACACCCTTCAGTTAGACAAGCAGTCCTAAACATATGCAGGGAGAACTACGATGCCATGATTTAGATCACAGCGTATTCATATTTAGGAGTGGAACGGCCAAAATTCAGAACTAAGCCAGATGGAAAATCTGTTGAAAGGGTTGAAACTTGACTTTCACAGATGTTCTCCATCTAATGTGTCTATGTTTGAGCGACTTCGCAGAGAAAAATCTCACTCTCTATACATGCATCTCTGGTAGAGACATAAAAAATACCGACAAGTATGAAGCAGGATCTTCTTTTATTTATTAGAAGGAAATTGGATACTGTGCATCATATTTGTTTCACTTCACAATTATGTAATGCTCTGTAGTGAGTCTATTAAAGCTCTGTTAGTAGCATATACTATTGAAGCATGATCACTTTGAGATCAACTTTACATACTGTAAAGAAAGGTGCTGAGGTAAGTCTTTCAAACTTCAAAATGAACTATAGAAATGTTTCCATTGTAGTAAATGTACAACTGCACAGAACAGAAATCATTTAGATCTCAAAATGTACTAGACCAAAAGACAAAAATGTGACGCTGTGGATAACTGAATTATTCAACCCCTGTAGGTCTTATCTCATGGTGTGCGCGAGGGCTTTGCTGTAGTTACAAAAAAATCTGTGTCAACAACCTCTATTGCATTCAAGACTAAGTTAATCTGATTTGATCTAAATGAACCAACCCATTTCTATGAGTTTGTGTGCATGGTATATTGCACTTTGAGGGTCATCAGTTGCATGTTTGCATGCACAAATTTGGGTGAACGGTACAGTACAAGTCTTTTTTTTTTCAGGTCACAGCTGGTTACAGTCTAATATATTTTTTTGTTGTTGTTTGTTTTTTTTTCGCTTTGTTGAAACAGCTGACTGTGAAACGGACGGCGACCTGAGTTCCTCTGGCCTTCAGGATCTGCTGGAGGCCAGCAGCTTCAACGGGCCTGCGACCCCTCCGACCCCCTCGACCCCCTCAACCCCTCTGACCACGTACGCCAACGCCCCCGCTGTAAACGGCTTCACTATTCCAGCACTTCGCTTCCCCTCGGTGAGCTGGGGCAGAACACACGACTTTACAAAACCTCATGTCTTTGGGGATGATTGTCTGCACCTGTTGCTGAAACACACTTGCATTAACAATATGATGTAGGAAAAAAGTCACTGATCTTTAGTTATTTTGAAAAGTAAATAGTGCAGAACTTTCATATTGGACTTTGAACATCAGGTTTAAGGGTTATGACACAATCCTAATTGGATTTTAGGTTTGGACTTTGGCTGTTGTGTCCCTTCAATGCCATGGTGAGTTTCTCACAGTATGCCTTTATTAGTGGCATTCTTCTTGAAATTTTACCTTAAAAGCTTGTTTTGTGGAAACAAAATTAACAGTTTTCGCGTCAACTGTTTCTCCTGAGCTGTGTTTACATTTGTAGTTCCTCCAGTGCCACCATGTTGTGCTTGGTTTTCTCTCAGCACTGATAATTTACTATTTAGCTACATATCGATACCAATGTTTAACTAGCTAATTGGGGTGACATACACAAAATTCTGGAGCAAAGAATTTCCCAAGCTGCCATCTTTATATAAAGCTTAACCAGTTTTCATTTGTTTTTACAGAGTATTGCCGTCTGCAGCAACACAGAACATGGCAGCTCAGGTCCTCCAAGTGGGTTCAACTCTCCTGTGGACAGGTAAAGTTTCTCATCTGTCTTCCTTCTACTGTCTGATTCTTATCATTTTGCACAATAGAGCCCTGCTCTCTCTTTAATATTTACATTAGAGACCTGAAAAATTAGCTTGGTATTTTAGGAAATGTAACTCCCCCTCCTTGCTCCACATCTGTGGGGCTGAAACAACAGGCCTGGGGCAATCACGGGCTGCTCTGTGTTTTTGTTGAAGCGAGGCACGATGGACCCTTGCAGCTTTCTGTTCGACTGTGTCTCAGATGTTGTGCAGAGCTGACTTTCCAAGTTGGTGGGTGTTAGTGGGAGAGGCTTTGCTCTCAGCGTGTCGGCTGGGAGAAGACAAGAAAATCTTGTTTTTATATCTTGGAAATTATGTCTTGGAAATCATGTGGGTTAATCGTCTTGTATTTGGTAGTTATTGTTGTTGCACTGCAAAGATAAAATGCTTCTTGTCTATCTTTATATTTGATTAACATTGGGGTGAGAGACGCAAAATATTAGGTGCAAATGTCATTGCACTATTTGCAATTTTACAATCAAAATGGACAACTTAATGAACTATTTTTTCTGTTCATTTTATTGGAAGAAATCCACAGCAAGCAATGGGAACCTCACAATGATGGGAAAGAAAGCAATCCTAAAAATGTGACTTAATTACATTGATATTATCATTGTGATCACTCATACTTTCTCAATATTGTGCAGCTGTAATTGTGGTTGTTGTTTGAGTCATCACTTTAGTAACTTTAATTTATATCCGCAATTCAACAACACAACTCTGAAATGAATTTGCTAGAACCTTTTATTTTCTAAAAATAAAAGGTTATGTTATCGTTTCTATCCATTTTCGGCTGTCATTTTTTATGTCATCCTTATGGCCAGGAGTGGCTGTGTCACAGTCCAGATTTAAATCTGTGAGGTACTGTGGCCTGAAATTCAAAAAAAGATGAGAAAAAAGTCATGTTTTTGTTTATGAGTCAGCAATAAGAAAGGAACAAGAATAGCTAAAAAAATAAGTAACTAATTAAAGGTCTGGCACAGTCGTGGTCCAGATTTAAGTCTGGATAAGACGCAGTGGCCTGATTTTAAATTGGATATGCATGCGGGAAAACCCTCCAAAATGGCTGATGTGAAACGATTTTGCAAAGAAGTTTGTTTAATAGCAGTTGCAGTTTAAAAGCGAAACAATGTCACCAGAGACTTTGTGAATATTCGATGAACTGATCAGATTTTGCAGGGAATTCAGCGACATAGACAGATATTACTTCACTTTCGAGAGAGCTGGACGCCTGTGACTTGATCTAAAGGAGCAGTAGCCAAACTGTAACAACAGTTTGTTTCTTTCAAACATAGTGACATACGCCTGGGGACAAAAACTGTTTATACTTTTTGGTCAGACCATAGCCACTTCAAACTATTTAAGCATTGTCCCTAAGCAATGGCTTTGGCTCAAGGAGATGTCAATGTTAATTTTACTAATATTTAATCAAAGTTTAGTGTATTCTACTCACTTATTCCAGTGCAAGCACCATAAAACTCTGAGTTCTATGGAGAACCTGTGGATTAACGTAAAGAGTGGACCTATGACAATGTAGAGAGATTGTGCAAAAAAAGAAACAGGACGAGATCATTGGAGGTGTGGTATCATTTCAAAACACGACACGGCAGTGGTTCATCATTCAGCTTGGGAATTTGTGTTGCTCTTGAATAATCCACATATCTTTGCCTTAAAAAAACAAGGCCTCATTCTTGTTTCTGTCAAAGGGAAGACTATGTCAAGAGAAAAACACCCGCAGAGGATCTTGATAACTACTACTGAATAAAAACAAGAAAGTCTTCTTGGCCTTTTGAAAGGAATGGGTGCGGCTGAAGTCTTTTACGCAGAAGTGTAATGACAGCAATAGTAACCAGAGACAATCTGACTTTGTCTTCAAAGAAATCAACTTACAGTGTAATTTTTAACATCACCGCCATGTTCTAGTGAGAATAGTAAACACAGTTCCGGCTCTTCCTCTGACACAGGTCCTGATTACCTTTGAACAAGACAACAGTTTTCAGCATCACCACATAAGTTCACTCTTACTTTGTTTAGCTTATTCTCTGGAGGTGACGATAGGCTTCCCTTTAAGCTGCAGTCCACCATGAACTAGAGAACATTTAAACAGAGGCAGGTGAAGGCTGCCAGGCAGTAGGCTGTTAAATGGTTGCAGCTTGCGTCGGGGAGGTGGGTGGAGGGGAGTTTGTAACCGCAGTGATCTCAAAAGACCCAGGAGATGCAATTAGCTGAAACTATTTACTGAATGCTCTCCAGCCATTTGAAACCCCAAACCTACTCATGGCATAAATACGTGGATGTGTGCTGCTTCCGTCAGACATTCGACAGCTTCCTGTAGTCTTTGAAGAAACAATTCAAACTGCATTGATTTGACTATAAACATCCAGGGATCACATGCAACACATTATGGTTTATATGATACTTAGGAGTGCTGTTTATAATTAGGGGTGCTGAATTTTACACTTCATTTGTCAATGACAGCTGTCAATAACGATTTTTAAAGTTTACTTGTGCTGGCTGCCACTACCACTTTGAGGTGACATTTAGGCTTCTGAAAATGTTTGCTTTTCAGACAACACCAATTTTTTGTTATCTTTTTATTTTTTGCAGCTACGCTTCCGATGTAACGTCGGGCTTGAGTGATGGTTACGAAGGCCTATCTGAGAAGAGCGAGAAAACAGCTGCAAGGCGAACGGCTGCAAAGCTGTTCAGGCGGAGGGCGCGCTCGCGGCTTCGCATCACAGGGGTACAGTAAATTAAATAGATTGTCTTCACCTTCAAACAGACACTTTTATTTTCCCTCACAAGATTAACTAATAAATCAACTTTGACTGAATTATTTCATTAGGCGTTTCTTTTTTTGAGCTTGTGGTCTGGCTCCACGCTGTTTATTTGACTTCGGATCGGCGTCTTTTCTCTTTGTTTTCCCCATCTGACAACCACACATTATTATTCTCTTCAGAACATTCTGTGATCATTTTAACGACCATGTTTTGGCTGAGTCTGGAGTCACATGCAGCAACACACACATACAGTTGGTCAGAGAGTATACATTACAACATGGGGTTGCTATGTGGTCTTTTTTAATCTGGATGCAAAGAAACAACACAAGTGCATTGTTTATATTTCTTTTTGTACTTACTGACTGTAATAACCTACAGATAAACTGACTTCTAATTATCAAGGTAAAGAAAGATTTTAAAAAGTATTTTCTGTTCCTACAGTTTAAAGTCCTTTTTTAATAAGACGCCAGACAACAGGTGGATTCACCTGAGTTTTTTATTGCCGTCTCACCCCACCTGTTCCTGTGCTCTGCCGGTCAGCTGGCTAAAGGAGGGCACCTATGCTTTTACTCTCCCTTAGTAGAAAGAGATTGCATCTGGAAAATGTTCAAGTGGCAAAAAATATAAACAGATACAGTGTGGAAACTAAAGGAAATTTGAAAAACAAAAATTGAGTTGGGAAAATGAAATAATTATGAAATGGAAAATGTTCACTAACTAATATAACACCAGACTCGTCTTTCTACAGTTAAATAAGAATATTTTCCTCTGTGTTTATCTCTCAGCATTTAACAGCATTTCTGTTGATTCCCTGTCTCTGCAGCTTTCTGATAAAGTGGACCGGGTTGTCGAGTGTCAGCTTCAGACACACAATGACAAGATGGTGACCTTCAAGTTTGATTTGGATGGAGATAACCCAGAAGACATCGCTGCTGTCATGGTGAGTCACAAACGAAAGCAGGGATAAGTCAATCCCTAAAGCTGTAAATTACTATTTCATACAGCATCTTTGGTCAATTTATCAGAGATAGTCAATAGTGAGTAAGTTTTTCTGTTTTGGCCCGAAACTCCAGAGGGGGCAAGTATTGAAAAGTCTCAACACTGAGAATTTTTAGCTAATTGTATAATCAAAGGTAATTGATTTTATTATTAGCTTTGTAAAGATCAAGCCTAATTTATTAAACTTTTGTAAGAAACAAAGCCAAGGGAAAAATTTATTAGTTTTGATTGTGGACAGAATTTAGATGACAGCAGCTTCTGTGCGCCTCAGAGTACATGACATGAGCATTTTTTAGGTAGATTAAATTAAAATCGCATTTAGAGACATGTCTGCCAGCTTAGTTGTTTTTTTATGTCACAGGAGACAGAAAGTATACAAATGTCAAAGGATTAAAAGCTGTCTAAAACATTTATCGGTTCATCAAGAAATGTAGAAATGAATTTTTCAGGACAGCTTTACAGCCACTTTACCTCGTCTGCAAATACACCTGATTCACCCTGTCAAAGTTAACAACTGCCCGGCTGACATTGTGTCAGGTTGTCAGGGCATCATGTAATGCCAATAAGAAATTACCTCCATCCCTGTTTACATTTTTAAGTTTACCAGATGCTTGAACATGAAGAGGCTGTGTACATACAGGAGATTTGTCTGTGAACATGGTGCGATGGACCTGTGTTTTACAGCAGCACACTTTGTTCGCTCAGTTTTCCGCCTCTCTGACTCTAAAATACAGTGGGCTTTTGTTTACTGTGTCTGGGCACAGAAGGGAAACCTGGCATCACAAACAGCCCTGTGGTTCTCGGTACTGAGCTTTAAATGAGCTGAAATGTGTCATGCTGTCAAAAAATTTAAAAAAAAAAAAATTACACACTAAAACAGCAGCAATGCATAAAATGGTGCAGCTTAGATTTTACATTAGATGTCTAAATTATGACAATAATAAGCCTTAGGCAATTTTTTGTTAGATGCCTGTTTTCAGGCTTTGCAGTCAAGCAAAGTGAATAAAGACATTCATATGGCTAATCTTTAATTTTACTTAAATAGACATGCCTCATTGTAAGTAATATAATATCTCTTCTGTTGGCAAAAGTTACATAAATAAATGTTCAGGTTAGAACAATAAAGCTAAAACTAAATAAATTGAATAAAAAATGCACATTATTTTACAAAACATATCTTTACAGTATCTGTGTGTACAATATTCATACTGCCAAGATATGACTGTGGTAGGTCGTCTGTTGTCTGACAAAGAGTCTTAATTTCATACTTTGAATGCTTTGCTGTAGATGTCCACACCTGACAGTGGTGCAAATCTGCAAAACGCAAAAAGTCCCAGAGAGAATCATTAAGCTACAAAGTGAAAAAACACACATATATGCTCTCCTAAATTTTTTTATGGGTGAATGGTGCTACGCATTACGTGCTACAGTAAAAGGTGACACTCAGGGGTTAAAATGAGTAATCATGTCATGGAAAGGTCCTTTAGTTCATTAATTATTACATTTTCTTTATTAAACCAGCAGTCACTTGAGATCATCATTTCTTTTCTGACACATTTCTGGCCATAAAAGATACATCTTTACAATCTAAATATATATATATATGAACATTAATATACATAGATAAAATAAAGTTAGTCAGAGTCAATATAGTCAGGTACAAAGTCGTCCAGCTTAAGAGCAGCAGTTCATCTCATTACTTACAAGAGATCTTAGACCTTTTATTCTTTCTTAATATCTAGAGATTATTTTATGACATAGTGAAACATGGCGCATTTTTAATGATTTCAGAGTGTTTCAAGGTCATAAGGATGTACTCAATTAAGATGAAAGTTTAGGCACTATTGCTTTGTACCTAAAAATATAGCAGCACTCTTGTCTCTTTTGGCTTAGGAGTAGAACTAAGCCAAAAGTTTTATTACTTTTGATACACTACACGGGTAGGGCTTTTCTATCAAATACTTTACAGTTTTTAGCTGGTTCTGTAATAGAACCGATTTGTTTCTTCAACACCCAAAAGCCAAGTTGGAAAAGTTGGTGTAAAAAATTGATTGATGTAGAACTGAGACCCCATAAAATCCCATTCATCTGAGTCTGCAGGAGCCTTGCCTCTGGCTATAAAACAAGTTCCCCTCTAATGGCTTTATTTCTGGTTTAGTTCATTGCCCCACCATATGTTTCGCATTTTTGGACAAGAAAGTAAACCCCCAAAATATTTCCAGAGGCACCTATCTGTAATTTTGTGACTGAGAAACACAATTCAAACTCTTTGCAAATCCAGCTTATTAGAAAGGTGCTATACAAATGGAGACCATTTATGATATACAGTATCTTTTACAAGTTATCCAAGTACCAATGCATATGCAATTCTTTATAGGCCAAAGTCTTCACTTTGTGCTTAGACCATTAAAAATAAAGTTATCTTGTTTGCTTTTTTACATTTTCCAGAGACATTCTATGCTGACAGATCATTTTTCTGATGTCAGTGCTTTTCTGTCACATTGGAACATACCAATGATAGCTGGCAATTTATTGGTATTTATTTGCACCTTTGCTGTATAACTGTAAAACTATTTAAATCTAGAAGGTGTAAGAATCAAATAGTATTGAAGTAATAGTTTTGAATGATGTGACTTCTCCCGTTATCTTCTAGATTCGAAGTGAATTCATCCTGCCATCTGAGAAGGAGGGCTTTATCCACCGAATGGGTGACATCATCAAACGGGCCGAGGCTCTGATGTCTAAAGACACATCGGTTCACAACAGCGGACATCGCCTCGCCCAGCTGGCTTCCAGTGGTGTGGCTAACTCATTGTCTTCTTCACAGGTTAGCAGCTTCTATGCAGAAACTGGTAAACATACTAACCCGGCCCTTGTCAGTTACATCACATTGTGTCTGTGTTGGGCAGAGCTGTAAGTATAATGAGTAAAAAGTTAAAGGCAGTGCTGGATTTAAACAGTTTTTCACTGATTAAGTTTCAGTGTAGCTGTTGATGGTACAGATTTTCATTTGGAACATTATGTTATTAAAACCGCTGGTGATGTAAAACCATGTGATTTCTGGTTGACAAAAAGAAAAAAAACAACAACAAAAAAAAAACACTTCCATCTTATGCTTTTTTTGCTGCCACAAGCACCAACTCTTTCCAGCTCTTAAGAAGCTTTCCAATGTACCTGCCAACACTAAGTGGATAAAATAATTTATGTTCCCATGTATTAATCCCTGATGAATGAAGCTTCTGTGAAACTGTAAAAAGAAATACTTCTTTGAGGCAGTGCCATCCCGAAGCTATGACCTAATGCCTTATCAGATATGGTTTGTCCATTTAAGGGAAAGAAGTGCTCATTCTGTTGGGTTCTGTTCCACTTTGTGGAGCACAAAGAACAAAATATTCTGGTAATGTCAAGCAAAAGGATAAAGAGGAGTAAACATCTTTCCTTTCCTGTTGGATAAGAGACACAAAAGAGATATGATCCTTTAGTGCCATATTTTACTCCAACATAAGTCTGAAAAGTCTTATTGATGTGTGATTCATTAGAGGAAAAATAAACTATAAATTATTATTAGTAGTAGTAAGCTCCAGAAAAAAACTGAAAGCCAGTCTGCAGGACCACCTGTCTGTTTTATTCTTTGCTCATTCTTAGGTAAGCTACTATTTATAAATTCTATGATTATTCACTTTAAATAGATCTTAAATCCCTAGAAAGCTGTGCTTGTCTGGCTGTCACAACCTTCCTAAACAGTTTGAAGTCAATGTCAGTGTGACAATATGATGACCTCCTATTGACACCAAAAATGGCCACAACTATAACATCCATTTCCTGCATCTATTTAGTCCCAGATGGGCAAATCTGTGACATTTTGTGTAATAAATATACTCACTATGAAGATCATTTTTTGAAATTGGTTTCTAAACTCTTTTTATCAATATTCTATTTTTTTGAATGCACCCAGGAATGATGGTTGACTTTCTACTTCTACACATTACTGTGTGTCCCATGTTTACCTAACAATGAAGTGTTAATATATTGCAATAAAATGCTTCCTGACTGACTGATTTTTATCATTTGTGATTTTTTTTTTCTTTTACAGCCTAATCTGCACAGTCACTTTATGCCTCGAACACACTCATCTTCTTCTCTCCCTGGTAAGTCTCCTGTGTTTTAATAACTAAATCCACCACTAAGGAGGAAATTAACCACTTATCTTCTGCTCTTAAAATTCTGATTTAAAACCACCGAGACTCATTAAATGTGCTGTCGTTCTCTCAGCCTGTCCTAGTAACCTCCTGAATCTTTTTATTTTAGCATGCATGATCATCTTGTGTGTGTGTGTGTGTCTGCAGTTTTGTGTGACTCTAAGTCTTCTAATGCATGTGTGTGTCTTGTTGTAGACTACAGTATGGCTAACCCCAGTGTAGGCGCACGTGGCTCCCCCCCTTGTCCTAATGGCGATGTCCTGAGTTCAGATATTACTTCACCTGGGCGACCTCTTGTACGCTCACAGTCTTTCTACAACACCCCAGGTAAACAGCCCAGCGGCCCTCTCTCCGGTTCCCACCTAAAGAGACCCAGCATTGTTTACTGTTGCTGAAAAATTGTAATGGTCTTCTGGCAGCGAATAAGTCAAAGCTCAGTTCACCCAACTCACAAGCAACCCCCTACAACCTCTCACCTCCCACCCCTTTCTTAGTATTGTTCAGAAATCCACATGGCGCCATCCGCCATCACTGCACCTCAAAGCCTCAGTCTGTGTCTGCCTTGCAGCAGGGCCTCTTGGGTAATTACCTCACCTGAAGGGAGCCTTCTGGCTTTCAGGGAGCTGTGAATGCTGTCGCTGTAAAGCATGAGGTCTCTGCTGTGTTGTGATAGTCAGCCACATCTGTTTGCCAGCACAAACTCTGGCCGAATTTCCAAGAATTTTCTCTCTTGGCCTCCAAGTCCTTCATAAAACTCACAGCACCAGCGACATTTGAAGCTACTCTTAATAACACACATGCTGCATTTGGCTCTCCAGTATCAGAACATCCTCATTTCTTCCTGTCCCGTGTCCTTTTTCTGCTGGAGGTCTATTTGCAAGGCAGCTTTCGCAATGCTTTATGGCTACCCGCCACCATTTACAGTGTTGCCTAACTCATGTTTCCATCAGCGTGGAAAAAGTAGAGGCTGGTTTGCATCAACACTGAGTGGAGCTGAGGTTTATAACTGTGCTCCCATTGTTGAGACATCCTAAACCATTCCTCAAGGAATGATTTAGAGATTCCGACTTCTTTAATCAAACCCAATAAGTTGTGTGTTCCCATTACGCGCACACACACACACGCGCACGCACGCACGTTTTCCATTTAAACTGCTGAAACGTGAAAGCTTCACTTGCACTGGTGATGCTAAATCCCCACATAGCCATGCAAGCCTTGTGTGCAAATGTTCTGGCTTACAAATGCAATTACAGTCAGATGGAGCTTTAAACAAAACGTCTTTGTTCAGCATGGAAACCCTCACTTTAATACACAAAAGATTTATGTGCTATAAGATGACAGAACCCTGTTCTTTATTAATAAAATGTTCCACCACAACTCTACAAGTCACTTTGACGCACAACTTAAAACATATTAAACCTACTTCTTTTTTCAACAAATTCATACTAACGGTGTAAACAACATTATATTTGACAATGACTGAAAAAACTAGGGAGCCAATACACATAAGGAGGGACTGAATAAATGAGAATAAGTAATGGAATGTGGAGTTGTTATTAAAGAGCACAGAGTGACGCTGAATGACACTAGTGGAGAATATTCTTCAAGGAACACATTATAGAAATAGCTTCTCTAATTCTTGACAATAAAGGATAATCTAATTTTCTAAGAAAATTCAGCATAAACTTGATTAGCTGGAATACTTTTCAAGCTCTAGAAAATAAAGATTTTTTCCTACACAGTGAATTAATACAGTTACTCTAAATATAAACTATAGCAAACAACTGCAACTTTAAAACAACCAAGGTACAAATACCCGGAGACAGTGGTAACAAATAGTAATCTAGTGTGAAAAAATAGCATCATATGCCTTCAGTAAGCTGGTTAAACATAGGGCCTCCGTTTAACCAGCTTATTGGTTAAACAGACGTTCTATTACGTCCCAAGTTCAGTTTTTTCCATTGTGTGTTTTTTTTTTTTTAGTTATGCTAAATTCTGCAAAATTGATTGGGATTTATTCAATGCTAAAATGTATTTTTGTAAAATCAAAATTTACATTCACTCAGCATTATGTAATTATTACCTGATCTGCAACAGCATTGTAATTGAACCTGTAACCATTTCACTTACTAATTACAACGTCCAGCTTCCCTTGCTCGAATGCAGGATTAACCGGGTTAACCCTGTTCCTTTTGCATACTACTTGGAAAGCTATAAATATTAAAGACTAGTCTTAAACCTAAGTACACACACATACATGGGCAATAAGTCTACAATATTTATATTTACAATATTTATAACTGTTGTTTCCTCCTTTAGGATCTCCTCTTCATTATCATCAGCACCAACGACCTTCATCTCTCCTGTCCCACCAGCAGCACTACCATTTACCCTACATGGGCCAAACTCATTTTCCATTCCCATATCCAGGATCTCCAGGTTCTCCAAAGCCAGCAGGGCTGCATCCTCCCCTTACTCGGGTAGCCAGTAACCCTACTATTCCCTCTGTTCCTTCACCAACACCCAGCTCACCCAGTCCAGTGAATGAGACCCCAAGTCCCAAAGTAGAAAGTGTCACCATGTCCCCACCTGCACCACAGCCTCCCAACATGTGGCCCGCCCACTCTCAGCCATTATTCTCTTTAGCTAACGTCATCTCCATGGCCATGAGTATGGCTCAGTCATTCATCCCCCCTCCAAACATGCCCACTCAGGTGATGCCCTCGTATCCAGGCTTCCACCCCCACCTGCAAAGTCCCATCGCTCCTCCGTCAGGTTACCCATCCATCTACCCGCACCATTACCAGACTCCACCACCAGTGGGCATCCCTGCTCAGAACATCTATCACAGTCCAGAGCATGCGCCTCAGATGGATGGACTCGGGTTTTACCAGAACAATCATCCACAGTGGCAGCATCCTGTGTCTCCACCTTCTATGCCGTCCACTCCTCCGCCGGCCACCCTGGAACCCCAGCAACAGGTCCGACTAAACAGTTCACCCATTCCACAAAAGGAGGATAGCAATATGGCACCATACTTAGCCCAGATTTCACCCCAGCTTCAAACTGGAACAGAAGTGTCCATGTCAAAGTCTTCATCAGAGACTTCCCCATCTCCACCAGTGAGCCCAGAGAACACTGTGAGTTTCAATTAATTTCTTTTATTCTAGAAACATAAATGATTAGAGAGAGTCTTTTCAATATTTTAAAGTTTGGGGGTTGGGGGGGGGAGGGGTCTGGGAGCTACCACAGGATCTCCTATCAGTCTAGCTCTCACCAAAATAATGAACATTTTTCTGATTATACTTGAACTAAATTGACACCAGATGCCAGTTCAGGAGCTGTACTTTATATTTTACAAAATTTAAATTTTAACATGTTCAGCAAAAAAATATATATATTTTACTTTGATGGGTTTTTTTTTATTTTTTACTTTGGATTGTTGTTACAATTTGTTTCAGTCGGCTGTGTTTATGCTTCATCAGGTCTCGTCCTTCAGCAATCAGTTGCACCCAGTTGGATCTGCAGCCAGGAACAGCAGCCCAAAACTGAAAACTTCTTCCACTGAATGTGGTAAGAGTTTCTGTGTACGTTCTTATGTTGCTAAAACAGATCTCTGCATCATTAACACCTGAAATAGGTTTTTATTTTTCACTAAAGGCTCGGAGACCTGGAACATGAAGTCCTGTACTATCTTTATGTTTACACCCCAAATAAACCAAACAAATAAATGCCAGAGTCCAACTTGAGACATTTACTAGCTTTCTTGCATTTTTATTTAACGCATCATGGACTTGGTTAAAAAAAAAAAGAGAAAAAAAAGACTGACATGTCTTTAATAGACACTCTCCTGTTCTTTTCAGTCCCTTTTGTGTCTCTCTGTGGACGTTATTAGGGGCTGTTGCATAACTGGGAGTCTGGATGTAATGTTCCATTTGATGTGAACTCAGACGTAGGTGTAATGGCTGCCCGACCCACTGGCGGTGACCAATCAGTCTACAGCTTAGCTCGTTACAGGCCTCTCCTCCCACGTCTACACCTGTCAGTATTTATACCCTCCCCAGAATCCCACAGTCAACAGAGCCCCTCTGTTTTACAGGGTACAAATACAGGCACTTTGTGTGTTTACTGTAAGAAGGACCCACAGTGGGCAAACTGCAGCACTGCAGAACTTCAGAGCCTCTAATGGTGTGCAGATGTGAGCATAAATTGTTTTAGTGTGGGTGACAACTTACTGCAAAAGAGACAGAAAGAAATAAGGATTCAATTTTTTTAGCTTTTGATAAACATCACCTAATCAGGTTTTTATGTTGGCTGTTTAACAGTGATATTTTGGCTTATAGATTAATCACACTCTTTAATATTTTCCACATTTTGTCACATTACAACCACAAACTACAATGTATTTTATTAAGATTTAGGTTGTTGCTTTCAAAAGCCATTGAGTTAGAAAACAAAGTCCATCTGTGTGCAATTTGATCTAAGAATAAATCTGGCTGTTCTTGGATTGTGTTCCTTGCTGTTCCTTCCTTGAACAAGGAACACAGCAGATGCTGGTCAGGTTGTCAGTCCATCCTTGACCCAGTTAGATGTTTTTAACCAAGTAATTATTTTGGAATGAATAATTTGACAGAAAAATCTACATTTATTATGCTGATCACTTTTTTTTTTGATTGAATTGTAAAAATCATCAAATCAGTCCCATTTACGTAATTACAAGATATGTCCATGCTATTTATGCAGTTTACGGATTTTCATGTTTTCTATGCAGTGTGAAGTAGTTTGTGTAAAGAGAATATGGAATTCTGGCCTTGTAAATGACACTTCAAGGCTTTAAATGTGTGGCTGTTCATTTAATCCTATTAGCCTGCAACTTCAATCAAGTTAGTTAGAAGACCTTGACATGAGAGGTAAAGAAAGCATTCAAAGGTCGATCACAAATCAAGTTGCCTGCTTTTAAAGCACTTAAGTTTAGAAATGAGTGGATGTTTATCCAACAAATTCTCATCACTTCATTATCGTGTGATCAGTAAGGCTTTTTGTGGCTCATCCTGCAGATCTGTCAGAATCTTTTTGTTTACATTGCTAACATTTTTGTAAAAATTCATTGTTTAGTGCAAATTCAATTCACATAGCTCCTATTCAGTCTAATGCAATCCAGTGATAGTCAGATTCAACTATATACATTCAAATTCAATTTATTTATTCATTACAAAAGCACTGTCGAATTGAGTTGTTGAATTGAAGCATGGCATCGGAGATACTTTCTTTAGCAAAGAAAAACTGATGGTTTCATTAATATTAACAGCTAAACGCTAAATCACAAAGTCAGAAGTACTTTCCATAAGAAACAAAAACTACATTAGATAATGGAACAAATGGCTCTACCTGGGGAGAGGAAAAACTGCTCTAATTTGGAATCATCTCAGAGTCAATATTTAGTTGGATCAACTTCATGGCTGCCAGCTTTCCACATGTAGAGACTTCAATTTTTCTATGCATTCTCCTTTACAAAATAGCTTAGTAAAAAAATTATGTGGTGTAGATTGGAGGAGTCTGTTACTAATTTTAGAATTGAGCTGATCTACCTTGGTTCAGATGCCATGAGGTCATGGACATAGGCCTTTTACACATCTTTGAATTAATAACCAACTTCAGCATTGTCTTGTTTTGTGATTTGTGTTATTATATGTAAATTATAAATATTATATTAATAATATTTTCCAATGATATTTTTAGTATTTAAATGCTCACAGATTCTTAGTAAATGTGATCCAACTAACTTTACAGAAGTTAAATTCTGTGTAGAGCACATTATCATTTTGCAACAATCCTCTCTTTTGTCTTTTACCATCACAGAAGTGAAGTCAGCACCTGTGACGGTTGGAAGATTCCAGGTTACACCCAGTGTTGACATTTTGGACCCACCTGCCCCAGTGGTCGCTGCACCACAGCCAGCCAACAACAACAGGACTCCGTCAGAGAGCAGCACAGAGGAGGTGGGGGGTTCTGAAACCAGTCTCAACACCTCCCTCGCCGCCTCCCCTCCTCAGCCTCATCCTCACAGAGGCCCCACGGGGGTCCCCAAGAAGGTGGACAGGCCGGCGGGGTGGGCTGTGAGCCAGCAGCAACATCAGCATCATAACAGAGACGATGAAGAAGATGAAGAGGAAGAGAGTGAGATTTTAGGGGAGCGATCGAGGGTGAGGAAGAGGGGTCGGAGGAGGACTTGCAGTCTCAGTCTGATGGGGACCTCTGCAGACAGCGGCCTCTCTGTGACGGCCGCTGAAATGGAGGGGAGGCTGTGGGATGGAGCAGCGGGGAGCCCCCAGTACAGCAACGCCCTTCACAACCTGTGGTTGACGACTTATAACCGCAGCGCCCCCTATCTGAGCAGTGACGACTCAGACAGCGAGGATGAGGAGATGATGGAGGAACTTCAGGAACTCAGAGAAAAGCAAGTGATGTTTCGCCTCTGAACAGACACTGAAAATACAGTGCAAACTACTGTAACTACATTGTAGGGAAGCAATCTCAAGGAAAGAAAAAAATTAGCTTTTATGCTTAGAAATAAAACATTTTTTGGGGGGGTCTCTTCAATGGTCTTTTTACAGAGACACCTAAACACTAGCTTGCCCTTTTTAGATGTACTTTCTGAGGATAAGCTTCTCTTTTTGCTCAACTTTGGCTGCGTTCAGGGTAGCCATGAAAATAAATTAATTTCAAGGCAGTTTATTCACATTTTACATTTAAATAACAACTTCACATAAATTGCCCTGTAATTGCCTAGAATTATTTTAGTAGAATTTAAATCCATTATTTTAACTTCTAAGAAATTAAGTAAATTTAACAAATTTTCACATTTTCAGAACCTTCTTTACCCTCTGTTAAATTTTTTATTTTTTGTCATTTACAGACACCTATCAGAGGTTCAGGCTTTGGAGGCCGAACAGAAGAGAGAGATTGAGGAACTGTATGCAAGGATGGGGAAGGTTCCTCCGCCGGGCATCGTCTCTCCTGCAGCCATGCTGTGCAGCCGGCAGCGCCGCCTTTCCAAAGGAAATGGCTTTCCCTCATCACGCAGGAACAGTCTGCAGCGTGTGGACATACTGCCTCTCCAAGGTAAGAAAGGACTTTTGTTTTCCTTATGCTGTATATGACAAGTTACTCTCTATGTGGATTTATTGAGAACCATTTTCTAACCAGGCATCATCAGGAGAAACTCTCTCGGAGGCAGCAGCAGCGGCTCGCAGGATAAACCCAATAAAGGCGTCACTTTTGCCACCGACATCAGTAGAATGGTGAGTAAGATGAGCATCAGCTAAACGTCACCCGCCTCCTCGCTGCCCTCATCATTGGTTTGTTTTCATTTCCTATTTCCAGTAAGAACCTGGGCCAAGAACTCTAAATATCCGGACTACCTCATCTGAAGTGTGACCGCAAGAGGTTAAAATCCTTCAGCCCTTTCACTGGTGCACCATCCAACAATCTGCGCCTCTCCGTCAGTGATCATGTGGCTCCGCCAGCTGCTCATTTACCTCACTTGTACAGAAGCCGTTACTGACGAGGCTGGAGACGATACAGGACAATCCAGTTCTCAAGAGTGTTGACCAGTCTGGTTCGTGTTCATGCCAACTGTAGAAACATAAATCTGCCATAGTTCTCTGCTGATTATTCTCCCTGATAATAATGCAATGACGCAGTCAAGCGATGGTACCATGTCCTGCAGAGGCGTGGCGCCTACCATGAAGCTGACCCAGAATGAAATTGATGTTTTCCTGCTTGTCTGACTTGATGTTGCTCAGATTAACAGTAACAGGAGCCACTGTGAGGCTGACACACTTGCTGTACTTTATAATGAACTTTATAAGCCTCTGCTGAATGAACAGTGAATATATTCTCATTCAGAAGAGCGACAGTTACTTCCTTCCTTGAACTAATGCGAAGAAACTACCTGCATCATATTCTGATTTATTCAAATAGGTACCGTTAAGACAACTAATTTAATGTCTGCATTCTGGTGGGATGAGACGGGACGAAAATGTGACATTTAATGTTTCTGTTGTGCAAGATTTTTCTTATTAAGGTACTATCGAGTGAGAAAGTTGGTGCAGAATGCACATTATGTTAGGGATCCTCTAGCGGGGTTAAATTGTTTCAAAACTACTGGCTTTCCTGTTGACTGTACATTTGTATATAGCTGAGTGCATTTAATATAGATCATGTTTACAGTTTCAAAAGTAAACAAAAATATTTCTGGTACCATAAATCCTTTTGGAGCAAAAAGAAACATGCAGGTGCATCAGTGTAAATTAAAAATATAATTGTACTCAATTTATTTGAGTAATTCAGTTCAAAAAGGCTTAACTCTTTTAAGATAGACCCGTTACGCACAGAGTTAATGTAGCTAATGAAACCCCAAAATTCAGGTTTTCTGAAAATTTTAATAAAAAAGCTAAATTAAAAATTTGTAAACTGAAATCTCCGTTTGCTAAGGTTTATATGTGCAAAAGCTGGTTGAGCTCCTTTTGCATAAATTACTGAATCGGCATTGCTTCACTTTTGCTTCTATACAATAGTATTACCAGAAGCTGTTTTAGCTATTGACCATTTCTATCATACCTACATTGTAATGGCCATCTCTGACTGTCTGCAGGACAACGGTCAAATTGTCATCTTATGCTTCATTATGCAATTCATAACAAAATATTCCAAATAACCAGAAAAGACAAATGTCACGCTGTGTGTAATGAATCTGAATGTCTTTTTAACTGAAATGCTAAATAACTTTTAGATTGTATTCTAATTTGATATGCATATATGTGTGTCATTTTATAGATCAAGCACCTTGTGCACTTTAGCAGATTCAATTGTAATTCTCAGTTAGTCCAAAAAGTTGTTTGTGGTTTAAAAACTCAGTTGTCCGTCTGTTCTGCTTTGATTCGGACTGTGTTCAAGAGTCCAAGCTGTGAATCTGTAGCTGTTGCCTTCTACACAGGATTTTTCTGGCAGACAAACTCCAGAAATACATTAAAGATGTTGAATGTAAATACATAATCATATTGCTCACTGAAGCTGCTGTCCTGCCAAGCTCAATCTGTGCCTTTCTCTTACAATGTCTTACTTTATATTTTTATTCTAGATCAGTTTGCATATATCAATAAATTTTGAACAAAATAAAAGCAATTGTAAATACTTTGGCTCTTGTAATTTTTACTCTGATATACAATAACTCAAGCAACTTTTAAAGATATATTGTTTTTAGTTCAATACATTAGATTTATATGATACAAACACATTTTATCAACATAAATAACATTTTATCAAGCTGATTCGTGTGTCTTTTTACCAGTGTAATAGTATTTATTTTCATCCACGGCCACTGTAGTATAAAATGTTCATAACTAGCTTCTGTTATGTTTCTCAAACATGATGCAATTGCATGATTAGAAACGGAAGATTCTGGCAGAAATACCATCAAGGCCTTCCACAGAGCACTGAAGGGCCATGTTGAGGTCAGTGGATTAGCCTGTTGCACTGATTGAAACCTAATGAAGCTCAAGACAAATCAATGATTGAAGTAAAACAACCACCTCTCAAATCCTTGTTATCAAAACAAAGCAAAGTCCTGCTCTGTCTCAAATAAAAAATAAAAAAACACAGCCAGGTATGGAATATTACTCAGTGGCATTATCCATCCTCTCCTTATTAAGAGCAGGACAAAGCACACAGTCCATAAAGAGACTGCCAGCCTGGTTTCCCTCAATTGGCTCCAGTCTTCGGTCCCTTCAGTCTGGCACGCTTGGCCTCCTCATCGATTTCGTCCATGATCCGCTCCTGGGAGACTGAATAAAACGTGTAGCCATCTGATTTAAGAGCGATGGGTCAAGGCAAATGTTTGAAATCAAAAGGGAAAAATGTGACGAATGAATCAAAAAGTCTACTTATGTGAAATGGGACAAAAGCATAAACAGATCTTTAAACGAAAAAATTCTTAGACATTCACCATCATTCTGAAATAGTATGTAAAAGAATTCCTTGAACTTGTCTGTATTTTTTTTTATGTTCACACATTAAATTCCAATATATTGCAGTGAGATTTCATGTGATATAGATTAATACAAAATAGTTCAAAAACAGTGAAGTGTAAGGAAAAGCACACAGTTTTTACAAAGATCTCAAGATTGTGTTTTTTCTTTCCTTTTTGTTCAGCCCTATTTATCCTTAAACCAATCTAACTTCTGAGAGGAAATAATTGCTCCTTAAGCAGAACTCTGTGAAAATAACATTGTACGCTAAATCAGATGAAATGTTAATTTCCTGAATTTTTTAACTTGTCCGTATTATGCTAATGAAAACATTTTAATGTACAGTGAGTTAGCATACTACACTACAAAGTTCGACGTAAATAAACCATGGAATCTACGTAGTAAATGGAACAGTTCCTTCAGTAAATTTAAAGACGGTTGATTATGATTAATGTATTAATTAGTACTAAACTTCAGTGAGTTTTAGAGCTATTTATTTACTTAGTATTTTGTACACAGTAGAAGTAACATTAGCATGCTAAGCTAACGTTACGTAGTTCACCTTGCAGTTGACGTAAAGGATACAGATACTCAGCACGAGCGCTCCGATTGCGAGTCCCGTCACAACGTTGCGCGTTCGGAGCTTTGACGTTGTCTTCTTCCACTGTTCCAGCTCCGCGTGCCTGATGAAATGCATCTGATCCTGGGAAAGATTCTCTTTGGTCGGGTCTATCCTGGTGGCGAACGGAGAGCCAGACTGTGGAGGTTTCTTTTCAGCCATGTCTACGGTCAGTGCAGCGTCAAGGGGCGGTTCCAGACCACGCTACCGAGCTTTAAATCATATGCTATTCTACGGAACTTAACGATGCAACGTCAATACGTACTGCCTCGGCACATGATTGTCAGATCTATTTTCCTCTTCCTTTTAATTGGTGGTTGGCAAATCACATTTCAGGAACAGATTTAAAGACAGACAAATGATTAATTTCTTAATCATATAAAGTGTATTTTTATTAAGCGAATACTTTTCAAAAGTGTCCCGTGGCTCTTTGGACGTGACTTTTAATAACTTTGGCTAAAATAAAAAAGAAACAGGTATTGTTTTTAAATTTAAACATAAAAACAACAGTTTTAACAGTTTCTAAGTTTTTCTTAAATACAATAAAAATTAATGACAAAAGTACCAGTTGGAGTTTTAATTTCCCACAAATATCAAATGTTTATCACAAAACAAACAAACAAACAAACAAACAGAAATAAAATGGAAACACGTTATAGGAAGGATATTCCCTATATAACATAAACAACATACAGTATTGCTGGAGTCATAGCAAACCAGGTATTTTGACTGTAAAGTTTGCTGGCCCCTGCTGTATACAAATTAACAGCCATTATTTTTGTTCAAGCGCAACCAAATAGGCTATGCCTATTTGTGTTGTAAATGTTCTTCACAGTGGATTACGGATTTACTTTAGAAATGTACTTTATAAAGTCTCCTCGGAGACGTTTCAGAATAAATGGGATTTGTTTTTTTTAGAAAATTGGCTGCCATAATCATGTGCTTTACATTTCCACATATGAGCTTAACAGATTTTAACTGACTACCGAGCATACGTGGGGAAGATTCATCAACATTTACTGATTGCAAACCTTTGTGTTTGTATTAAATTGAGACCGCGGTTTCCAATACTAGTCCACCTGTGTCGGATTTACGGACATGCTTGCCTTTCAAAATATGGCGGATGCTTTCGCATGTCCGGTGCGGAGTAAAAATCGGGTACGTTGGTTCCTACTAAAGGAGGACCTAGAAAAGAGCTTACGTAACAGCGCCATCTTGTGGTAGATATAATTCCCAGGCGAGGGGTAGTATTTGTATTTCGGAACAGAGGAAAATGTCAATTCTGTTTGTAATGTAACACTTAGAATCTAGGAGAACTACACGTTAAACGTTAGCTTTGTCAAAGCAGCATGTCAAAAAACGTAGCTTCTTTTCCGCGTCAACGTGGCGTCGCACGTCTAAAGTTTGGCGAAACTCCCTTCGACGTTCTCAATGATTTCCTCAACAATTTAAACAACATTAATAAGGACTATCTGGATGGCTTGCCGAAATGGAGCGGAACCTTTCGACAGAAAAGACTCCTTGGTAAGTAAACATTTGTTTTGCTTATCATTGTTGACTATAAAAAAAAATGTTTTCTTACACTTTAAGCCTTAAGTTTTTCTAAAAGAAAAAAAAAAAAGTAAGAAAAATGTAACACTTTTTACTCGTAGAAGTCTAATTTTACCATTCTGTTGGATACACGTTAACAGCCGTTAATTTTGTTCAGTAAAACTATTTTTAAGCAATATTTCCCCATGTATACTCGCGCATAATTTAAGATTAAGAAAATATGCTTTCTATATGTTTTTTAAAAAATTATTATTATTACTTTAAATAAACAGAGAGTAATAGTATGTTTTCTAGTTTTTGGAAGGTGACAGAAGCTTCACCAGTGTTTTTTTCTTCTTCTTCTTTTCCTATAAAAAGCTACTTCTATAGAACTTAAGAAAAAGAATGTATCTTGAGAAGAATTTTTTTTTTCTGCATGTTCCAACTTTCCTGTAATGTTGAATTATTATTTCTATAAAACACAACAACACTTTTCCTTCACAGATGCTTGCTCTACATAAAATTGACTTGTCAATGTAACAAAAAACACCTGGGTTTTCTGAATTTATATACTTCCATCCTAAAGTAGTCCTGTTTCCTAGAATACATCTTCTTCATCACTGAAGAACTGAAACTTGATCCATCAGTAGGGTACCATGCCATTGAACTGCTGCAGAGGTAAGAAGATCACAAACCTCTTGCTTTCCTTTTCACATGTTATCCATTATTAATGCAATAGTTTTAATTTCTTCTAGGTTTATGGTAAAGCATGTTGCAGACACGCTTACCAAAATCCCAATTCAAAGTGTAGCTATTAACAAGGCAATGAGTTATGGGGATACGATTTTTGACAATCTCAAAGATAAATTCCCTCTGATCCTCTTCTCTTGTGTGCAACTTGCAAACAAGCTGTTTCTGCATTGTGATGTAAGTGTTTTAGTGCAGTTGACTGATGATTGTCAGTATTTTCAGAGAATAAAATAAGACTTTACAGGACCTTTTCTTCATTGCAGATGATAGACACCACCACTGCTGTAGAGTTCCTGCATTCTCTCGGCCTCAGTGTTTCCAAACAGACCCTCCTGGAATCAGAGCTGATGGTCTTTAAAGGCGTTGAATACCGACTCGATGTCCGTAACTCTCTGACGTACGTGGAAGTCATTCTGGAGGTCCTTGGTAAGGTGTTTTGTTGATGATGAGTAATTTACATTAGTAATGTACCGTTCCAGTCAAAGGTTTGCATACACTCATAATGGGAATAAATGTCGTGTGAATTTTGATGTTTTAATTTGTGCACTTGAAATGTTTTCTTAGGGTGGGTTTATGTAACAACTTTAATTGATTTTTAAACACAAAAATTCAGTGGATAAGTTTGAATTGATATTAGATTTTCTCTAATCCACTAAATTATGCTATATGTACTGGCTGTACTATATAAATATATTCACTTAAATCGGTTTTAAATTAAACTGAAGGTTGGTAAAAAGCATTTAAGCATTCAGGAATGATTATATTCTCATAAGTAACTGTGTAAACCTCTGACTGCCACAGTAAGAGGTATGTGAATTAAAATACGTGATGTATATTTTTAATTTGATCACAGGGCACAATGAGCCGTCCATGCCTGTAGAGCACCTTCATCACCTCTGCCATAATGTCCTCCAGTTTGTCACCTTGAACCAGACTACAATCTATGAGTGTCTGCTAAGAAGTGTCTCTAAGTGTGTCAGCCCGTCCAGGGAACAGAGGTATTACAATTGTCTAGCCACTGATGTTTTCCATTAGCTAGTTTAACAATATTCTCTAATTGATGTAGGTCTCTGTTGCTCCAATAGCATTTTCAAAAAAAGTTGCTGCTCGGTCAGCAACATCTGTCCAGTGGCTTGCGTTCAATCTCTATCGTCACTAAATGCTCCACTGGCCAGTAGATGGTGGTATCCGCCACAGCATTGGGTAATAGATACATTAGATTCATAGTTTTATTGTTGAACAGAAGAATGTCAGCTGTTAGCACTTGCAGCAAAGCCAGTTGGATTCAGATGTGTAACGATGAAACCAAACATAAAAACACAGCAGTTTCCTATTTGTGTCTGCGCTTGTATTTATAGCTACACCTCCATAAAGCTACAAATACATAAGGGGAAGAACATTAGTGGGAAAAGCGGCTGTGTGTTTGTTTCATAAGGTGTCCCTGTCTTGCTATGTGGTCTTAATGTAAATAATTTTTCAATGTCAGGGAAACTTTTGTGACAGTGACTGAGGATCGCATGCTTCTTGGAGTTTGTGTCATTGCAGTGGCAACATACATCCTATGTTTCAAAAGATGGAAACAGGTGATAAACATATTTTCTATAAATAAGTATCTGTTGTATTATTAAAATAGCCCCATGCTTCTCTGTGTTATTCTTTCTATGATGCTTTCTGTCAACACAAAACAAACTGAGTGATTGCTCTTTCTGTGCTTACACCACAGGTGGTTGGTGAGCTGAGCCACATCACAGGAATCACCAAAAGAAACATCGCTAATTTTGCTCAAGTGATAATAGCGCACATTGTTAGTGCCGGATCTTCAGTGGTGTAGACTAGCGAACTCACAGTAGTGACGCTGTCAGAAGTTCAACATATGTAGATGGAAAATGTCCAGCATGCAATTTCGGGGAACAATTTCTCCAACCCCCGAAAACGAATTACAATTGTGTTCTAGGAATTTAATGCGTTCCGGGAAATGACACTTTTAATTTCTGTAAATGTTATATTTATTTTGCTGATCAGAGAAAAATGGAAAAGATTTGTAAATTATTTTTGGTCTCACTTTGCTGACATATTTCACAATAAATCTCATCTTGTTTCATCTGCCACATTGATCAACTCACCAGAATTGCTTTACAGTTTATTGCTTAGTTCCACAGAGATTAAGATGGACTTGGCTTCTTGATTAGGTATCAGGTGTGCGTGGACGAACATTTAGTATAACCTCCCATCCTATAGTTCTTAGCGGGCTCCCCATGCTGTTGAAATAAGTTGTGTACACCTGTAAAAGACAAAAAGAGAATTTTATAAAAACTTTACAGATTCCACTGAAAGTCTCTGGAGGTTGGAAATACAAATGCAGGACTGATAAGTTAGATTATCATCATGAAATAATCTATTAAAGTCATTTTAAATCAGAAGGGTTAACTTGCATACGTATTTATAGCAATTAAAAAGATACCACGTGGGAAGGTCATTGACACCCTCGACAAGAAGGTAAAGTCAAATGAGTATTTTTTAAAATAACTGGCTGCTCACAATGCTATTTCCAAACATGTTAATGGAAGGCTAATAAAAGTGGACTGTTCTGTGGTCCAAAGTCTGCTTTTCAGGAGTAAGTTTTTGTTTTATTTATTTTTTCAGAAATCAAGATTCCACACTGGAGAAAGAGTGGAGAGACACAGAATCAATTTTCCATAAGTTCCAGTGTGAGGTTTTCAAAATAAATAATTATTTGAAGATTATTTCATCTGTCTTTTTTGGTCCATTGCGCTTTATCACGTCCAAAGCCAATATCGTCTCTCAAATTTCCAGAGGAACTTGACACCTGCTAACATTTCATGAAAATGTTAGGAAAGCATATTTTCAAGAAATGCTCCTCTATATTGCAATAATATTTCGTATTATTGCAAGATTTTGCCAAAACAACTGCACTGTGGATTAATTTATGAAAAGTGGCTCTAACCCAAATACTGTCGGGTTGAAATACATTGACAGCCTTTTGAGTATTGAAAATCATTTATAATTATCCATACTATCATTGCCCCTGCTACTTGTGCACCCTTTTTTCCAGACTTTTTCCTTTTGCTTAATTTTCTAATTACTTATGGCATTACATGAGTGCTTAGCTTCTCCAGCAATCAATGTCTGTGACCTACTTTACCTATGAGCAGTTTTAAAAACTATTTGCTTGGTAACTGTCAAGGCAGCTGTCTTCCCTATGTTAGTATGCCATACCATTTTTGTATCAAAAATATTTTGTTACCCTTGCTTAGTATTCTAAACTCACTGAGTACATAAATGCAACATTAGAGTTACCATAGGTGATAACAAAAGTACTTTGTTCATAAACAGCGCAGTACTCAGGAGTTCCAGTTCCGACATCAGGTGTTCCACTTCGAATAAGAGTTCTTCGAAGTTACTCTGTTGAAAATGTTAGGACAGCATATTTTCAAGAAATGCTCCTCTTTATAGCTGATATTTTTCTGTTCTACTTTGTTCATTAAGAGGTCCTGTGAGTGTTTACCTCTAATTCTTGCTGGTTGTTGTCCACAGAGTAAAATGTTTTGGTGCAAATCTCACATCTTGTGGCGGCACCCAAGGTGGACCCTGTAAAAAGTATCGGCAGGTTACCCAACAACATGATGGCAGACTCACTTTTATCATCGACCGTTCCGCAGCTGACCTGACTGTAGTCGGGTCCTGATCCATGTTCTCAGGCAACTGCAGTGAATATATGTCAGACTTCCTGAACACTGGCAGGGCGACAGGAGGGGGTCGGCATCTGAATGTTCTCCATAGCAGATGCGGCACTGTTTGTCCTCATTATCATGTGATATATCATCTGGTGTACTGCTAAGACAAAGTGATTCAGTCAAGAGTGTAAAATGTGACACCCAATCATTTCTGTAGTTGTAGAACTTCCTATGTGTTTTTATGAACGAACTGATCTCTACAAGAAATTATAAATGAGGTGTTTTGCTGTGCAGGAGATACAATTGAAAGATGCTAATAAATAAAAGAGTTGATCAGCTTACATAACAATTAGCACAAGGCTAATAATAGAAGGAGAAAGTTGTTTCTAAGATGACTTTTGCACCTTATTTACATATATTTCCCAAAAAGCCATGCAAGACCACAGAAATCTTATTGAAAAGAGTTTGATATTTTTGGATAGTGTTATCACAGTACATCTTTACTGTTATTATACCAAATACATTCCTAAGGAGGCTATTTTGTTTTGTTTTATTTTTTTTAAAGAAAATAACATCTTATTAGATTGCAAGAAATCAATCTAATTTCTGATGCAAGAAATCAAAAAGTAAAACCTTTTTTTTGTGACTACCTCTCTTTGCAATCGCAGGCAGCATCATTTTTTAAACTTTCTGGTGACTGAGCTGCTTCATCTGTAGCTGTGGTCCATTGACTCTGCTCACTTGCTGACTCAGGTAATGGACTATCCTCAGAGATGTTGAAAGATAACTGAAAATGTCCACCACAAAATGTCTCAGTTTATTAAAATGTCTTTAAAGATTTGACAGTTCTTGACATGTTTACCCCTGTCTTACAGTTGACATTATATGGTTTCTATGGCTAATTAGAAGCTTGGCTTTGAGTGAATAACTTTCTACACTTCATGTACTGTAAGTACAGTCACATAGTTAAATCCAGCTCCCCAAAACACTTGAGACATTCCTATCAGGTTTTTCACATTTTAGATAAACAAGAGATCATAAGTGTGTCATTACCCATTGACGGATACGTTTCCACAACTTGTTAAACATTTTTGAAGATCCTCTTCTTTGCTGCTTAATTTAACCTGTAATACAAAAGGAGTTAGTCTTTTTTTAACATAATTGTAACAGAGCAGATGGAGCTATTGCACATTGTTTTATAAAAGTAATAATCACAATTCTGAGCAAAACAAAAGTATTTTTAACAAAACTTTAATTAAACAGGGAACGGGGTGAGGATTCCTGAAGTTGAATTTAATGTGAAATAGGTTGGAAACTTAACAACACTGTGATTTACCATGGTGACACACATGTAACATAATTTCAGTGCTGTGGAAAATTCCTCCTTGTGATGACAAGATTTTCAAAACGTTACTGTGTCCGATCAGCTGATGTGATAGAGCCAGATGAGTTTGAATCGTCTGTCTCAAAATGCCAGATTTGCCTAATTTAACTGTTACAAGACTATAAGAACACGTATTAAACCATATTACTAACAACTCAACTAAATGATCTTAAAGTTAGGAAAGAATTGCTCCACATTGAATTGGAACACAGACTCGCTTGCTAATTTTGGATTTTTTTTTTTTTTTTTGAAAATAAACAAGTCTTTGCTGACTTACTTTATTTGAAATAGCAAAACAACTGAATCTGAACTTAATTTAAATGGGCCTGCATGTTTTTTCTGAAAAGCTTTGACAGAGAAACATCTATGAAGATAATTTCAAAACAAATATTATTTACTCGGTATTGTTATTAAATTTTTGTTCTGGTTATTTTTCCAAGTTAAATACATTTTTACCACAAAAAACAATGCAAATAAGAATAAATAAATAAATAACATGACTATCCAATCAACTGAGCATTTTTCATTATGTAAACAACTGGTCTGGGATTAAAATGTTTACCTAGTGTTGCTATTCTACTTCAATGTCCATCTAAGATCCACTGTATATATAGAGATGCAAAATATGCTACCTTGTGGCTACATGGCTTGACAAGGATCTCAACTTTAACTCACTGAAATCATAAAACCTGACTAATTTAACGGAGAGCACCTTCGGTGAGAAAAGGAGCATGGGGCTTCAGGGAAATGGCAGAAATCATATCAATTCTTTACTTCATAAATCTTCAAAAGAAAATATTGACAGTTTTAGGTATAAGAATTATGGACACAAACTGAGAATAAACAGTTGCACAGCAGTTTTACTTACTTTTCAAATTAACAGTTGTGGAGAGGTCAGCTTTCACAGGGAGTTGTGGACATTAATGCTTTAAATGATCTTGACCGTGTTTTTGTTTTTTAAATGATGTGTTTCTATGGAGATAAAAAAAGAAGCCTGAAATGTTGCACAGTGAGCCAAAATATCTCTTTTCAGATCACATTTGTCAATTGCTTTTGGAAATCAAGTTTCCAAAGTCTGGAGGAAGACGGAAGAGACATGGAATCCAAGTTATGTGTTGAGCCATGTCAACTACCGATGATGGTACTCTGTGTTTTTTCAAATCCAATCTTAGCACAGCTATCTAAAGACTTCATGTATCTGCTGACAAGTTCTATGGAGATTTCATTTTCCAGCAGGAGAAACTACTTTCTCACATTGCCTCTAGTACCAGTATCTGCTTTAATGAGGAGAATGGTTTTGCTGTTCTTGATTGGGCAGCAACCTGGTCTGACCTAAACCCCTAAGAATCTTTACAGTATTGTCATGAGAATGACCCAAGCCAATTATCCTGACAGGCTCTAGCCCCTATTAAATCGACCTGGTCTTCTTTAACACCTCAGCTGGGCCACAGGCTGATCACTTCCATGCCATGCTGCATTTATGCAGTAATTTATGCAGAAGTTGGTTAAATCACATGATACTGTGTTGTGGCTCATGAAGATACTTTTCAGTAAGCTGACATTTCTGTATTCTAACTCCATTTTACTGCTTATTTGTCATATTTTCTGAGGAACTGAATATCTTGCTAACGTTCTTTGTGTTAGCAAGATTGTACCCAAATCAATAATTTAATGCATAACTAAGCACTATACGTAGAAGAAAAAGGTTGAACTGCTTACACAGAGAATCCAGCTGTAGGCACTTACTTACAGTTAGATGGAGACGCTTGACTTTTTGTCTGGTCACAAGAAGAGCAGCAAAGAAGCTATTTCTGTCTAATAAAAAAGATCAAAGACACCCATGTTTTCAAAGAAGTACCATGTTTGGACTGTTGAGACTTGATAAAGCCCTTTTCAGACTGGCTGAGACATCTAGAAAAAAAGACTGTCTGAAGAAGAAAACTCGAAGGTTAACACGATATGTCTGACAATGAGGCACCCAGAAACCATTCATGTGTGGGGTTGCCTCCAATCAAAGAGTGGTCTCACTCACAGTTTTGCCTAAAACAGTGCAATAAAGAATGGGATGAAAACACCATTATTCAATACCATTCAAATTGGTATTGAACCTTATCTGACCTTTGTTTCAGCATGTCATGGGGCAAAATACATCAAAACATTTTGGTTTTGCCTCATTAGACAGGCACATTTTAGCTCTCAATCCCATTTAGAACCTGCTGATTTTTCTCCATTTACTTGAAGGCTAAAAACCTTTAAAATATTTTTTTTAACCAGACTTTGCTCTGTTGCAGAAACAAAAAGAACCAATAATACGGAAAACCAGATTTATTTCAGTTTTAAAATGTGTTACCATAACTGTATTAATTTTAATCCACTCTGTTCTTGTCATTCACAGTGGCTAGCTTGACATGAACAAATCATTTGATTTGTTCATGTAGGCATTTGAATTTTCATTTCTAACTTTTAAGGTTTAGATTCAGGTTTACAAACAGAGTCAAGGTTTTTTGAGTCCAAAAGAGCAATTATTGTTACAGTAAATGAAAAAAACAGATGATTTCTAAAAGTGAGGGACAATACAGTTTGCCAAAAACAACATAAATAGCAATCCATACAAGACAGAGTACCAACTGCATTTAATCATCAGTAATATGTGGAATAAATAAAAACAAAAAACTGCTTACCAACCAAACAATCAAATCAAGATCAAAGTTGATCAAACTATGGTAGTAGCACATCTTATATTTTATTGTGATTGATAAAGAAAATTTGAAATAGAAAGTAAAAGAATTATTTTATACATTTCAAAACGATTTTGTTCTTGAACTCTTGTATAGTTCAGCATTGCTTATGTTTTTATGTTAGAAAAGTATGTTTTAAGTGTATTCTTCAATCAAGTTGAATTAAAATTATTCTGCACACTGTGAATCTTCTTTTTACAATATTAAACAAAGCAAACCTTTGTCTTCTCTCTGTTACATCACTCAGCCATGTGCAACTGATAAAACCAATAAAGACACAGACTGTAAGTTCTTTATGCCTCATAGTGGCACTGCATCTGGTGAGCCAAAGTAGCCGAAGCTCCAGTAGATTAGCAGAAGATCCAGAGTCAGAAATGACTGAAACACCTCTCTGGCTCCCCGTGACTGTGATCATCCTGTTTCAGGCCCCCTCATTAATCTTTTCTCCTCCTGCAGTCTGTTAGAGGAAGAGTGGACTCCACACTCACCTTCAGTGTTTTCTCTCTTTATGTCCATGCGGAGGGGAAGATCTGAGAACTGCAGAGTCTGAGAAATTTCTGCAGGGATTGAGTCAATGCCAGGACAAGCATATGTGTTTCCAGAGGTGAGTGGAGGCTTAAACACTCTATCTGTGACCACTTCATCCATCACTCTGACTGACACACGGGGCTCACATACACATAGTTAGTCTAGAACTGTACACAAAAAAAAGCACGGTTCTTCAGGCTCCTCATTAAAAACAAAATACAAATGCTTATCATCTGGACTTTGTTGTGGCATGTATGCTATATGATCGTACCTTCAATCTAACAAATATAGAAGAGCATTTCCTTAAAAATGATTTTGTGCAATAGGAACACAATATTTTATATTATTAGAAATGACAAATATTTGTGTTATAGGTGTCACTAGTAAGCCCATTGTACTGAAAAAATGTCCCAGAATATTTCTTTTTAGCCACCGTAAAATTTCTGATCACTGTCCAAATGCCATGAGAAGAGTATCTGACTGCTTATAAGGAAAATAAAAGCAGCCTAAAATTCATTCACAGAAGCCCATCATTTGTACAAACGCAATAATGATATGCTGCGCTCATTCTTTATAAATTGACAATAAAAATGTGGAACATTAAAAAGATGTTGCAGACACTTTGTCTGGTCATTTTTCAATATTATCATTTTACAAAACAATAACTCTGTGCCTGTCATAATATCAAGAATTGTTATGACAAATATACAGAGTCAGACTCAAACAGTTTGTAAAAGGTAGAATATGGGATTTTTTACACGACGGCAGGGATATGTGCAAAGAGGTGAGAGTCTGGAGTTTTCCGGCAACGTGGTTCGAGGAGAGGTTTTGGTGTGATGAGGGCAGAGCTGTATCCAACGGAGACAAGGTGTAGTGCAGAGTGAGTTGTATCTCTCTGACCTGGTTTCTCATCCTAAACTGTGGAGGATGAACCCAGAACACAGGAGATCCAGAGGAGAACCAAAATGAAGTGACTCTTGGTTAATAGGAAACAGAAAGCAAAGGTAAGCTGCATTTGGACAGAAATAGGGGAAACTTGTAAGCCTGAGAACATCACCCCATCTATGAAGTACAGGAGTGGCAGCATGATGTTTGGTGGGCGTTTTGCTGCAAGAGGGACTGGTGTCCTTCTCAAAACTGCAGGCATCATGTGGAAAGAATATCATGCAGTAAAACTGAAGCAACATCTCAAGACAACACCCAGCAAGTCTCCTGCATAGACAATGACTCTAAGCACGATGCCAAATTAATTATAAAGGACAATGCCCAACAGAATCAATATTTTGGAATGGTCATCTCAAACCAATGACCCGTGTCATAGAAAATGGAAGGTTTTGTGAGAGTAAGCAAGGCTACAAACCTGCAGCCTTGTTTGTAGCTTCAGGTTACAGACAATCTGACAGATGGGTGAACTTGAGAGAAGCTGGGGTAAGGATACGTGTGATGATTGGCCAAAGTCAATCAATTAAAGGCAATATTACAAACACTAAGGAACTGTTTGTTCCCCATAATATTTTACCTCTAAAATGTGTTTTGATTTTGGCATATGCAATGTAAATTCTTTCAAAAAGTTATTGGTCAATTTCTTCCAAAGAGATCAGAATTAAACTTAAAGTGCAATAAAAAGAAGAGTGAGTACAAATTTTTAAATCATTCCCGCATAGTGTAGGAATAACTTATATTCAATTTGGACTTTAGTTTTATTGCATGGAAATATTGGAAGTACTTGAAAGTATGACTTTATGTCTGGCAATGCCTCTTTTCAACATCATTATCCTACAATACCATATTGGAATCTGGTTAAGTTTTGAGGGTCATTTATAATCACCAAGAATTAGCACTAATGTGATGGTAACTAAATAAGTAATTAAAATTAAGCATCACATTTGATCAGTTCCCACAGCGTTCAGATGGTGCACTGCTCTCTTTGAATCAACAGTTCAGCCAACAGGCTGCTTTACAGTTTAATTATTATGCATTCAGCCTTCACAGTATCCCTTATTCTTATACTGGCAAATAGGCTCGTAATTTCTTTTGACTTATTGGACAACGGGGCCAGGATAATCTCTGACATTCGCCGTCGTCTTCCCCATTTATCATTTCAAAAGTCAGATACTGCGATCTGCAGGGAGACGAATTGAGTTTTGATTGACATGGACCTTGTTTCTCCAGAATAATTATGAATGACTGAGGTATTAGTGCCTGCTTTCATCATAAATAATTCATTAAATCTGCCTGCTTTCGGCCCCCCACTTAATGCTCACTCCTCTGCTGTTTCTGCACAAATTCATTGTTGGTAAATGTAATACGTTTGGTCATATATTACTGGAGTTCTAAACGTAGGTTTATAAATAAATGACCTGACAGTCAGCTGGACTGACGTTGAATCATCCCAGACAGTGGAAACATCCCTCTAGAGTCTAGACCGGCAACTTGGATTCTGTTCCTTTACAGACTCCCTCTAGACTCAGGAACTTCGATTTTTCAAATGAGATGCAAAACTACTTCATGGGGCAGCAGTCACTTTTCCCTTTACCTCGTGTAAGACACTTCTGGCTGACTCCAGCCACTGTCTACATCGTGTGGCACTTACCTTCTGTCCTAATGGATGGCGTTTGAAGACATAAACAACATCAATTCCTTTTATTTTATGTCGTTGAAGAGAGGCAGATTTCATCTCCAACTTGTTTAGAATAAGAACTGCACTGAATACTGTATGCCTCAAAATAAAAACAAAATAAACACCAAAGGGATCTTGTATATTTCACTGTTCTGTGAAGGCGGCAGTCATTCATGTTTCTTTTGCATCTTTTTCTACCACACTTTTTCCTTCCACTTACTTTTCAATAATATTATCAGATATAGCACCATATGAATAACCAGCTTCTTTAGCAGTATCACCTTGTGGCTTACCTTCCTTATGGAGGATGTCACTCTCTGTCTGCTGAACAAATGTTGGGTCTGAACTTAGCATTTCTGTGTTGAAAATCTTTTTTTTTTTTTACTGGTCTCATAATTTTCAGGAATTAAAGAACGAAAAACAACAACATTTTGGGTTTTCACTAGCTGTAAATCAAAACCAGCAGAAAATAAACGTTGACAGTACATCTTTTTGATGATATTTGTAATTCGTAGGGGACGCATGTGTTGTGTACATTCGGTCTGCAATAAGAACCGATTCCCATTCTTCCAAGTTAAAGAGCCGGCCAGTTGAATCGGCTCGGCGTCGAGCGACACGACAGGATTTCAGTGGCAGGGAAGGCAGCTCTCCATGTTGCGGCGCTGCGTGGCAGTGGGCACCGATCTGCCGCTGGCTGGCTGCACAACAAACGCACGCGTGGCTTTAGTCGTGAATGGCCTTGACTCTTGGCACTAACATTCGGCGACAAGCAGCCGCGAGTCTCGGACGAAGCTACCTGCTGCAGAGCGACTTTGCGCTGCGTCCTACACCCAGGAGGACAAGGTGTTGGGTGGGTGGGGGTCGTCGCTCCTGTGACCGGGCTGAATGTGGTCGCTTTGATCGGTGCAGTTATTCCGAGAGTCAGTGGCTTTGGCTGTTTTGAAGCGATCGGACGCTGTCGGAGAGAGGAGCCGTACGGGGGACCGCAGCAGCAACACAGAAGCCGTCAATGTGATGCCCGAGCTGGGAAGAAAAACCCAGCTTCAAGTCTAGAGAAGGTAAACTCTCCGTTGTATTCTGCGACTTTTGCTTCGTCTCAGCAGTAGCCGTTTGTCCCCCCACAAAATATTTTTTGCTTTAAGCAGAAAGTTTCGACATATACTATTATTACGTCAGTGCAGATATAATGTCTACTGCCGGTATCTGGCGCCTGCTCGTGCTAAGCCAATGAACAACCCCCAGTAGTGTTTTAACGAGATGGACTTAGCTTTGAACACAACGAGAAGGGTTTTCTTCTCATGGGTTAAATGCATCATCATGTGTAATGCTACCAAGCTCCCCAACGCAACACACTGTGTTGATCCACTCTATAATCAAAAGATCTTTATTCCCACTTTTAAACTCCCAGACTGCCTGCAGAGCGATGCTGGATGCATTTAAGGTTCAGCCTATAAATCCAGATTTGCATTCTTCTAACCTATTTTCAGCAGTTTCTGTGTAAGAGGGACTGCCCACCCAGACAACAAACTGTCCATAAAATGAAGAGGTCTACATAGAAGAAGCTGTTTCTACTTGTTCACTCGCTCCAGGCCAGCATCTACCTCCCTGTGCACAGCCTATTATCTGACATCTGGTCCCTCTTTGACAGAGACTTATGTGGTAATGGTATGTTTCAGCAGAGGCACTTAATCTGTGTAATGCCTGTTGTTTGGAAGGGGAAAACACTTATTTCCCCTTTGTTCACCATTTGGATCATCATGCAGAAGAAATTGTAAATAGATTTGGACATGAAAGCTGAATCCTATTCGTAACCCTCATCCCTAAATCTGTAAGAAAGGTGAAGGTGAATTTAGCTGATTTAAAATGGAGATTTGTAGGGGAACAGTTGAAAACAAAGAACTCTGAGCTGTACTGTAAATACACTCAAATATTTTCCTAGTTAACTTATTTTGATGATGCAGTAACATCATCGAGAATAAATAAAAAAACAAACAAAAATATGTATAAATTTTTATACTTTTTTTCTGCTCACTCATAGTGAAATTCAATATATTGGAATATTGCTGAAAAGTCATTTATTTTAGTAACTCGGTTACATAATGAAGCACATTATGTAGATTAATTACTCACCATAGGGTTTCCAAATCCTTATTTTTGTTAATTATTATGGTTTCCCACTTACAGCTAATTAAAACATCATCCCATTGGTAGTTTGCTAGAAGACATTTTGGGGACAAACATGTAAGGATATCCTCCGATCAAATTAGACCAAAATGGAACTTTTTGGTGTAGATGCAGAATGCTATATGAGGTAAAAAACCTCATATAGCAGGTTTTCTACCTGTTATATGAGCAGGGCAACTATATGGACACACAATTTCCAGAGAATGGTCCAGTCAAAGGCAAGACCTAAATCCATCTGAGAATTTGTTGGAAGACTTGAAAATTGCCAATTAAAGATACTCTCCCATTCAGTCTAACTGAGCTTGAACTATTCTGCAAAAAAAAATAAAAAAAGGAAAAGGAAAAATGCAACAAATTTAGTTTGTGTAAAGCTAGTACATTCATGCCTCAACGACTTTGTGTTATATCAGTGGATTTTAAGCACATCATGGTAGGTTTGCTTTCCAGTAGGTTCAAATTGGTATGGTTGTTTGTGTCCTTCTTTAACAATCATAAATACTGTCTAGATTTTGTATGACACGTTCAGGCATATTAATTCATTCTCTGTGCATGCAGTAGGAAACAGTAATGATAATTCTTGTAGAAGTGTCACATTTCTTAGTGGGATATTTTAACCACTATCTGAAATAATAATTGGGTCGTGCAAAGGGGTAACCCTATGAAATGGCCGCTGAAACCTAATGAAATGTTAAATTATTTAACTATGTTACAAACACAAAGTTATGCCTTTTCAGCGGCTGATTTTTTCTTTTTTTTTTTTAACAAAGCACTTATCACAAGAATATGAAGTGTGCTTCAGTTTTCATGGCTCCTGTGTGAGGCTTGAGATGACTGCCGTCTCGTTGTACTTTTTTATTAAAGTTCTTGGTTGTCAGCTCTTCTCTGCACAGATGAAAGACACTCATCCTCAAAGCGTTCTCTCATCACACCACTGACATGCGCTGGTTTTGCCTCCCTGTCCTGACACATATCTGTGAGCTCACAGTGTGTATGTTTTCCATTGTGAGATCAACATGTTCTCCCTGTTTTTGTCATTCAGGCCTAAACCTTTTCTTTTTTTCTTTTTTTTTTGTCTTGTGCCGTACTTATCTCTCCCTTCTCAGTGGGGGTAGTGACGAGTCCTTGTTTTTCCACAGCTTGAGCTAGTGCCGTCCTGCGGGGGGGGGGGGGGGGGGGGGGGGGGGGGGGGGGGGGGGGGGGGGGGGGGGCGGGGCGCGGCGGGGCGGGGGGGGGGCGGGGCGGGGGGGG
>CAEGAD010031378.1:0-29100 GCA_903067055.1 Poeciliopsis paucimaculata | reverse complement strand
ACATGGCATCTTTTCTTGGATGCCAGTTCATCAATGTCGGGGCTCAGGAAACCTTCATTATCGAAAAAAGGTGTTCGTCCGTCAGATGTCTCCTGTGAGACGTTTTCGTCATCTTCATTGCGGAGAAAAGTTGCTGACATAGGTAAGTGCTAGTGCGCAAGAAGACGGATCACCACCTTCCTAATACATCCATGTCCGCTACCATAAGTGCTACTGACACAGAGGAGAAGGCGTGTCTGCCTCTGTCCTGATTGACGCGCCAAAAAACAGCAGAGCATTATGGATTCGAAGTATAAGAGGTGAATGCGGCATCACAGTGTTGCCACTGTATAATATAAGTGGGCCGGCTCTAATATTAATTTGAAATTGCCTCCCGGGCCAAATATAATTACACTGTGGGCCAAATTTGGCCCACGGGCCACCTATGATCTAGACTGAATCCGTCATCTGATTCAGTCTAGATGACGGAATTCACCGACAGATGGATTGAATCACCTTTGAAATCATGTTTTTTTATTTTATTTTTATCTCTATGAAAATATTTGAGCAGTTGTGTAAATATTTTGGAAGGCCTACAGATTTTCAGTCACTGAGGAAATGAATATAAATCAGGTAGGTTGCGTTCACGCCAGCCTTGTTTAGACTGTTAATCTAACTTCAGTCCATTTGCCTAGGAAGTCCCTTTCCTATTGACCTCTGACCTCTGGTTCGCCAAACCTTGATCTGTATTCGGTTGAAGTTCAGTTGAATGCATATGTGAACAACAAGCGAACCACAGTCCCCTCCAAAAGCAGGAAGTGGATTACGGCGCAGGGCATTCTGGGTAAATACAACCAAAACAAACGTGTTAGCCTAGCGACAGCAGGAAAAATATCTCATGATCTTTGGCTAAAGACTAAAGAGAAATGCTCCAACTGCTAAAATATGATGCTACTTAATTTTTGTTTACATTTTGCGATGGAGGAAATTGTGCTCAGAGGTTTTGGTGTTCCTTCCTTCAGTGGTTCTTGTTGCAGCGCCCCCACAGGCCAGGCAGGAACAGTTTTCTCAAAGGCTTTGACTTGTTTGCAAAAGAGAACTGCAGTAGCTGGAAATAGGAAACATTTTTCTCCAGTCTCTCTACATGCCGTTACATGAGTAAAACCAGATATTATTTAGAATACTTGGGTTAGAATCATGACGGACTTCTTGTGTCTATTAACTGTCGGACTGTCAAATACTCATCAGAAGGTAATATTTATAGCTTCTGGCAAACTTCACACCATGATAGGGCAGACTGAAACCACAAAGAAAAACTGTTAAATTCCTTCAGAAAGTTCAGAGAACCTCCGATTGAGACCACTTCCAATGACCACAGGGCAGGAGCAAAATGAAAAGATAAAAACTGAATGTTTTGTTCTGAGGTTGTTGCTTTGTCTTTAGAAGAGTAAAGGTCAAAATTAGCTCATGTGGTTCTAGAACAGAGCGATGGCGGCGTGATGATGCGATGTAACAGAACAACATCTTGTACTGACAACAAACTCACACAGCAACGCTGAGAACCAGAAGCTGGTCTTCATCACACAGACCAGGTCCAAGAGCCTGCTGAACCGGGTCGGAACAGAATCACCTCAGCTCCACAAAGCTCCAGGAAAATATGTCTAAATGTTGGTGTTTATTATAAATTACTGAACATGAATTTTACATGCGGATGCATCAATAAATGAGATTATTACAAAACAAATGCATATTTCAGCAACCACTTTGTGGTCTCAATCGGAAACATCATAGAGTTTAATTCCACACAGATTGATGCTTTCAAGCCTGTTTTCTGGTATTGATGATTTTCTGCTTAGAGTTCATAAAAGCACAAAATTAAAATTAGAATATGACATGAGGTCATTAAAACTGTTTAAACAAAGTCTGCTTAACACCAGATTTCAGGTTATTTTATTTAGCCTCACAGAAACGAATCGACTAATTCTGACTGTAAAGGAAGTAAACATGAGAAATTTTGACTGAAGCACTGAGTCATAAATAAAAACCCCACGCCGGATTGACTGATAGCATCAGACCGCAAATAAATGCCACATCCTGTCTGACAGCGAGCCATGCAAGCTAGCTGCTATTTTGTCCCAGCAGTAAACAAGCAGTCAGGTTACAATACAGACCCAATACAACGCTGTCTAAAGACTTTGAACTAAGTCTTTTGCCAAACGTTCCTAAGACAGTAATATCTACAATGAATTTGGGTTCAAGTCCAAACATGGCACTGATATGAGTATATATGGCTTAAAAGAATTACTGAATAATTATAATAGCAAAAATTTGTTGCACTAAAGAGGACAATAATAGGCTCTTTCCAAACTTCAAGCAGTCTGGGTCTTTATTGAACGTCTCGAATGAAGTAAAATATCTTGGTCATGTGTTGACAGACCGTCTGTCTGAAGATGAGGACGTTTACCGTCAAGTTTGAATGCTATAAGCTCAGGCAAATATCCAATACATAGTTTGGTTTTTGTTATGATGACGTGAAACTGAACTTGTTTAGATCATATTGTACATCACTGTATACTGCACTTGTGTTGCAACTTTAAAAAAACAGTCTTCATAGATTGAAAGTGACTTATAATGATGCATTAAGACTTTTGTTAATAAGTCCAGATGGACCAGAACCAGTGAACTGTTTGTATCCGCTTGTATCAGCACTTTGATGACTGTTTTAGAAAGCTTGACGTTTAAATGAGTCTAACAATAGAATTATCCTACTGTTGACTAATGTTAAATACAGTGCAGTAAAATACTCATCTGTACTTTGGAGGCATTGGTATGACTGCCTCCTGATTGGTTAGGGGCCTTTTTTATTGTACTTTTATTCTTCTATTGTGTTTGTTTTTATGTAATTTGGACTTTGAGTGTGTAATAAAATCTATCTATTCAAGATTTCTGTTCCTTATTTCAGAAAAAAAACTTATTTTACATTAATATAGCATGAAAATGTTAATATTTCTTGATGATTATGAGTTAAAGAGAATAAAAGCTCTCGGAAACATGTTAAATATTATAAACTCCTGGTGTTCCAAACACCTGTAGAGGCGAAGGTGTGCTACTCCACATCTGCTGAACTCCTAACAACGGTTGTAATCGACTTGTTGACGTTCTGAGTGTCGGAAAGAGCAGGAGCTTCTTAAAGAGACAGAAGCCCAATTGTTAGGCAATAAATAACTGAAGGTGAAATAGTCGCTTGATTGTGCTACAAAATGGAATTATGTGACAGAAAAATATGACACCGGCCCTTTAAGAGCAATGTGATCATAAAACTTTCCATTTCATTTAGAAATTGAACAGAGACCCTAACGAGTCTGGAGGAAGAGGAGTAACCATTGATGAAGGTTTCATCAGCAGAAGCTCCTTCATGCCACGCTGCACTGATGTAGTAATTAAAGCTAAAGGAGCCCAGACCGGAACTGAAGAATGTTTTTCTGTTTAAATTGTTTTATTGATCTGATGGAATATTCTGATTTCTATTTAGTTCTCTGGTCCAGAATACGATTCTGAACAACTGAAGGCTGAAATATTTCACTGTGTGATTAAACAGAGTTCCGATTTCTGGGAAAATCATGTATGTCATTTTAATTTTTTGCACTATAATTGTGTAGGGAGAGAACTAGACAATTATAAAAAAAACCATTTTGTTCTGATCTGGATGATCAGCGGGTTCTGGTCATTTATCAGCAGCTCAGAGGAAACAACCAACTTCCTTTTCAACTTCCTGTTGATCAAACGCCGCGGTGCCACAGAGAGAAGCTGAATCCACTCAGTGTCTCGGTTCAGAAAGCATCTGCTTTAAAATTATCAGATTAGTAATCCATCATCCTGCAGATGAACTCAATTATGGGATTAAAATGTTTCAGCAGCTGAAACAACAAGAAATGTCCAGAAGTCAAAGACTTTATTAAAATATGAACAGAAAAAAAAGCAGCTTCTCCTCCTGATTCCAATCATTTCCACTTTCAACAGAAACGCTGAATGCAGCGAACCCAGACGATGCTGGATGCTGAATGGTTGACGGGTCGCAGTCCGACTCCGCAGGAGAACTGCCTATTGGGCCACGGCGTCTGACCAACCGGCTGCTCAGAGTCACACAACCCGCCAAAATAAGCGTCTGTCTGGGAATGAAGAGCAGGACGAGTCCTGATCAGAGTCTCTGAACTAGTCCCAGTGTGCAGCAGGAACTGGTTCCAGTGTGCAGCAGTCAGTGGCTCTTCTTGGACGAGCCGAACCCAGAGAATCCCATGACGGCGGCCATCTCATCATCCTCCTCCAGCTCCACGTCGTCCTCAGCTCGCCGCTTCCTCTCCTTCTGCTTCTCTTTCTTGTAGGCCTTCGCCTTCTCCTCCTGCAGGAGGCACAGGCCGCAGAGATAGGCTATGAGCACAGGAGGCGTCACTCTGACATCGTACATTGCAGTACAAACCATCGACCGGCCAGTTTGACCAGGACCTACAGCGGGGTGATTAGGGCCATTGTAGATAAAAAAAATAGGAGCAAATTTAAACCAAAAAACATTTTAACTCCTGATTTGGTTTACTGAGTCTTATTTTATTTCATGTATCAACCAATCACAGTCAAGACTAGACCTGCTGCTTTAGAAGTAAAAACCACCAGGGCAGATTCTAGTGTTAACGTTCATTTCTTTTTTGGGCAACATTTTGCCCAAACTCCTCACCAGTAGCTGGCAGTACTGCTCCCTTATTAACATTTTATTTTCTGGATAAACTCAACCACTAATTATTCAGATAAAATAAAAATTAATTGATTTCTAGACAGAAAGTAAATAAGGTCTGGATAGGGAATCCGCTTTGTTTCTGATGGTTTTACTGTGCATGTGTGGAGCACAGTAACGTCAGGGGGGGCAGCAGGCGGTGCAGCCTGACTCACCTCCTCCCTCAGCTCCTTCATTCGCTCCTCAAAGTCGTACTCCTTCTGCTTCTCCTCCAGCTTCTTCTTGTTCACCTCAAAGCGTTTCTTCACCTGATCCAGAGACGAGCGCTCCACCCGCATCGACATGCCCAGGTTCCTCTGGTCTGCTCACACACACACACACACACACACACACACACACACACACACACACACACACACACACACACACACATACAGTTTACATAGTAGGACTCTGACTTCCTTTCTTTTTAGTACCTGCCTTGATGTCCTACCTCAAAACTTGACCTCTGACCCTAAACAAGGGTGTCCATCAAGGCATGGGCAACATGGACTTAGAATGTGATCTCAATATTTTATAGTACTATTGTGATAACCATGAAAATGATGATAAAACCTATTACTCCTTTTTTAGGTAACTGCTGATCTTAAAACGTCTGTATTTTAAATAAACGTCTTCAGTACACCACATGCACATAAACACGCTGAAAGAAGTTTGATTTATATCACTAAACCACCAGATACTTTATTTTATCATATTTCTGAATTTACTAATATTTTTTGATGGCGACCATCTCTACTGCCATAAACAAAATGGCTGCTCTTTCAACGAACAGCGGCTAGCTCTTAGCAACCGGTTGCTATGGCTACAAGACCCAAGTCCAGACTAGAGAAATGAGTCTGACTCAGCCGGCTCAGCTGATGGACTCGCACTAATCCAAAACTCAGTGCTTCCATGGTAACAGCTGCTGGTTTGAGGACTCACGTTTCTTCCCGTTGATGTGATCCAGGAAGTTGATGGAGTCCTTCACCACACAGTCGCACACGTTGCAGTAGTACCTGGAACAGCAGAAGAAGAAACAAGGCGATAGCACCGGCCAGGCAGCATGGGGGCAGAGCCAACTCTGAACACCCACCCGCCCATCTCAGCCTGCGGCGTCGTCTTGGTGATGACGATGGTCTTCCCCAGCTTGGACTCCAGGTCCACCTTGTAGTCCCGGTGACGCAGGAGTTCCCGCTTGACCGGCGGTGCAATCTTCCCTGGAGGAACACGGAGAAAAGCTTTAACCTATGACCTCTGGGAAATCAGAGCTCTGCTTCTAATCAGCAGACAGAAACAGGGAGTGAAGCCATGTTGGAGACAGTTCTCCTCACCATCCCTCTTCTCCAGCTCCCTCTCCTCTGCCAGACGTTTCTGAGCCAGAGACTCGTACTCGTCTTTGTCCCATTTCCGACGGAAGTCGTTCTTACTCGACTGGAAGAGGTCAAAGTTGAACATGAGAAAAGCTTCCAGACAAATGGATCCTCAAAACCTTCGGTTTACCTTTCCATATCGAACGATTTTTGTTCTGAATCAGTAAACTGAAATAAATTCTGCAAAGTTAAACTTTGACCAGATGTGTTTCTTCTGCACTGATGAGGATACTTGTATTATAAATAATTCACTTTATCATATAATATGTTTGTATAGTAGTTATAGCTCCTCAGGAAACTGAAAAGATTTAAACATTACTGTCATAAAGCAAGTCTTCAGTCAGAGGCCTCTGCAGATTTCTTGCATGACTGCTACTGGAGATAAACAAGGACTCTCTCAAGATACTCAGGTGATCAGTTACAGCAATATTTAATTTCCCTTTAGGATAAATAAAGTATTGTTGAATTGAATAAATAATTATATGATTTTGTTCTTTAAGATGATAAAGATAATGACGTAGAACCCAAAGTGAGATTCAATTACGTAACAGAAAGAGGGTTAAAAACACTATTTCCTACTTTAATTCAGAAATATAAGGCTTACTTTTAAAATCTCATACAATTGTTTTTTTCAAATCATTGTCCAGGCCGAGAATTATTTTTATTTTAACAGACCGGAAGCTGCGTTGTAGCGGTTAGCTGAGCTTCTGCTAAAAGCTAGGAGTTTATTTATCATCAGTTTTGCTTCAGAATAAAACCAGACACAAGAACGACTGGTACCGACCGAAGCTCAAATTTAAATGTATATATGGTCACACACTGTGACTAAAAACCTGATTATTGTTTTCATTGTTTTCGTCGCTGTCTGTTAGCATGCTAGCCGCTAGCATCAGCGCTTCGAAGCTCTATAAACGGCTTCAGGCGGAGCTGAAGGCGGTTCCGGTCGACGGAGAAACCCGAATAGTTACGGACACTTAAGGTTTGATGTTTAAAAAGTACAAATAAAATATTTAAATTATTATAGTGGAAAAACTCACTCCACTGCCTGTCGCCATCTTGTTTACTCGGTTACCGGAAATGGCTTAAACTGACTTTTAAATTTGTGATCAGCAGCGCCCCCTGCAGGAGGCAGACAGGTAATGATGGCAAACCAGGCAGATCTTAACAGAGGAAAATATAAACAGGTAAAATGCTGTCCTGCAGGTAAACGGAAGTGAGCAAACTGGTTGCTAAATTATTACAGTTTCAGAAGAGAAGCACCAGAGACGGAAGGTAACTCAGGTGTGGTCAGGTGAGCTTTGGGCCCCGCCCCCTATCCAGCGCCGCAGGTGCTCCTCATTATAAGGCCGAGAATCAGAATGATGGCGAGTCTGTCTGAAGAGAAGCAAAGAAATGTCAACTAGCGGAGTGGAACCCGCAGCCCAGAGTCCGCTGCTGTCCTCCAGGTACGAACCAGAACCAGAACCTGCAGGCAGAGTTCTTAGAACCAGTTTCTAATTTAGAGGGAAACTGTTTCCTGTAGTTTACATTGAGCTCTATCTTTCTAACCTGTTGGCTGTTAAACTGATTACACTCGAAATGTTGAAGTTCTGAGCTTTGAACCTATTTTGGGTTTATTTCCTGACCCATTTGGACTGACTGGTTCAGACTCTTGCTGTGTTTGGTCCTGAGTTTCACCTCCCAGGCTTGGTGGGAGTGAATTTAGAGGGTATCATCCAGAATCAGTCAAATAAAACTAATTTCCGTTGGAGTTGTCACCCAAAAGCTTTTCGGTTTTGGTAAATTTAAATGTAATACTTTTGTCCGTTCTTGCGGGTCATAAACTGTTGAGTTTTTCAGATGATTAAATCAATAAAATGGATAATTAATTCAGTCATGAGGAAGTCTGCTAACCCAGACACTCAATTTCTGCACAATTAAGCGACAAAAGGTCACAGTTAAAGAAGCTGTCCATTCAGAGTTCTGTATCAAAATGTAAAGGCAAGTCGAATGGAAGGATAAAGTGTGGTTGCAATAAAACTGAAGTTGACCTTGAGAGGATTGTGAAACAAAATTATTTTTTCTTTGTATACTGGAGGAAGAGTGGAGAGAACCAGATTGGTTTCTGTTGGTGATGATCTGGGTCGCCATGACATCATCTGGTTCTGGTCCACAAGGTGTATAAATAATTTCATTGGTTGGATGTAAAACTCAGGCTTTGAAATTATTTTTTTCACAAATTTGAGATTTTTAACTTGAAAATGCATAAATAAATGCTTGAAATATTTCACTGTACAGAACAGTTGCTTTCCAACTTGAATTCAGATCTTTAGGTGAAAATGTAAAAAGCTTCAAGATTAAATAAACTTTACTATTTTATCAAACAAAGTCTAATTATTGTGGGGGGAAAAAACTTAAGTAAAAATGACCCGGTTGTGCCAGCTTCTCTTCCAGCCCCTGGTCGTGTGTTTGTGCCAATTCTTGGTCCGCGGCCATGTGGAGCGGCGTTCCCGACCTGATGCCCGCCGCCCCGGGAACCTCCTGCCCCGAACCGTGGCTCCTCCCCGGCTGCAGCTCCGTCTTCGACACCCTGGTCAGGTAAGTGGCTCACCTGGTCACTGGCTGCCCCCTAGTGGAAGGGATGGATAATCAAACTGCAGCAGGTCTTATTTGGTTTTGATCCAGACTGCAGTTCAGGTTCTTTCCCTCCAGGGTTCAGCATAGCTAGTTTTATTTATTTATTTTATGGAAACAAATTTCTGCCATGAAAGAAAAATAAAAGCCCAACTGGAAGTTATTTTACTGGAGCAAGACTTCGTAGAGAGAAATTTACTCACAATTCTCACTTTTACTCAATGTCATGTTGGAAGTTTTTTCTCTCTTCTGGAAGCTGGCATTTCCAAATTCTTTTTTCTGTTGAGTGATCTGAATTGTCTGCATTAGGTTGGGTATTTGCTCCATAACGGTTTTCCTTCTGGTTTTCCAGCAACGCGTCTCCGATCCCGTCTCCCTCGGCTGCAAGCGGATTTCGAGGACGAGAGCGAACCGGAAGCAAGCCTCGCAGGTTTGTATCTCCACCGACCCGACCGAGCTGTTTCTCTGCACCACAACTTCATTGTTTTCTTCCTGGGATCCAGACCCTTAAAGTTGTCTGGATCATTTCATTCAGGACTTCAGGCTCCTGCTGCTGCTGGAAGGAAAATGTGTAGATCAGGACAAACCTTCAGGCTGAAAAACTAAATGGTTTTTAATGGCTGACGTCTAAATTAGGGGTATCCAAAGTGTGGCTCAGGGGCCATTTGTGAACAAAACTATGACCCAAAAAATTTTAATCCAATGGATGAAGAATTCATCCTTTTATAACCAAACTTTCTACTTTCCCTTTTATTGTTTAAAAATGTCAAAACGTCCTCACTTTTAAGGCAGCAGTTTTTGAAAATGTTTTCTTGAGTTGTCGATTCTGAAGGTTTTCCTCGGCCGGCAGGCCGTCCATCCTGGAGCGCTGCATCCTCAAGGTGTCCACCAGCAGTGTGGCGGTGGGGACGGACGACGTGGACGGGAAAAGGTCAGCGTGCCGGTGACCCAGACTGGTTGGGTTTGTCTGAACCTCGGCTGATTTGCGCAGCATGTTTCGGCCTGCTTTATGGTGGGTTTGGTCTCCATGGTGACGGCTCGGCCTCCATTTCCTGCAGGGCTCCGTTCTCCCGCTGCTACCCCCGATTGCCGGACCCGGCCAACACCGAGACGAATGCGGCGGTCCTGAAGCGGCGCCAGAAACAGATCCAGTACGGGAAGAACACTAGTGGCTACCAGAACTACCTGCAGCAGGTCCCCAAGTGAGAAACCATCTGTGAAGTTGGGGTGTACAGATGCAAACTATTAATCACTTTTTAATGAACCCAGTCTGTGGGTGAAGAAACATTAACTTTTAGGATCATTTTATTCATTTAATTAAATTCATTTAGCATAAATGCTAACCCCACACCATTTGAATTTGAGATAACCTTGGCAGAAAATTATTTGAAATTTATCTTGACAATAATAAAGTATCACGATAAATGCCCACCTGTACTCGGCTTAGGCTCTGTCCCCTGATTGGTCGATGTCCTCCACAGACACCTGCGGGACCCGAAGCTCCATCCAGCCACGCCCAACAAGTACCGGAAGTACAGCCGGCGCTCCTGGGACATGCAGGTGCGTCTGTGGAGGCGCGCGCTGCACCTGTGGGACCCTCCTGCCAGCGACGCGCCGGACACGCCCGACCCGGTGGAGCAGCTGTAGGTGGAGCCTCTGCCGCCCCCTGCTGGACGCTCTCAGCAGCAGAAAGCGCAGCGTCTCACCCTCCTCTGGTGTCTGCAGGCAGAGCCAGCTGGCCAAGATGACGTCGGACCTGTGCGAGGACGGAAGAGACAAGCAGAGAGAGAAGGAGACTCTTGCAGCCTCTGATGCCTCCTCGATGTCTCCTCTGTCTGTGGACATTCCTGGAGCCTGGACCGTCCCGCTGTCCCCAGTAAGGCCTTGCCTCTGTACTCGCTGATTATTGCAGAAGGAAGTGGTCTCTGCCTCCAAACAATGACTGTCTGATTTAAACATCTAGCCAGTTTTCTACAGCTGCCCATCAGTCCTGCAGGTCAGGGGGTGATCAGTCATATGTGGCGGTATTTACATGTCCTTCTATCATCCACCCAGCGGGGGCTACTTCCTTGTAGCAAGAGGCTATATATGTCCCAAATCCATCTACTGATCTCATTAATGATGGGCGGCTCTGTAACTAAGCAAGTGGCTAACATGCCTCGCCTGGTCATCCACTGGATTGTCTAGTTCCTTTGCTGTTTGTCAGCTTTGGATTGGCTAGCGTTAGCACTGGATTGGCTAGTGCTAATCCACTAGCCAATCCAGTGGCTAGTGGATTAGCCACTGGCCTAGGTGAAGCTGACCACGAGACCAGCTTCACCTAGGCTGGTCTCTTGCAACTTGTACTTTTTTTCTTTAAAGGAAAGGTTAAGCAAAATCATTGGCATACACTGTATACCATGCTGGTTGTGCAGTAGTCTTAACTTCAGTTTTACAACCACATCATACACTCAAACTATTTGCTTCATTGACTGAAACTAAAGTAAATCTAGACCAACCAGTTTATAGGTTAATGTTTGGATTTTGACAGACTGCAGAGATCCCAAAGTCTTTATCTGGGCTCATGGTTCATGGACTCTGCCTTGGGTTATCTTCTCCTCACACAGCCGCTGATTAACCAGCTGCAGCGTAACTGGAACAGCTCGGCGATTTAATTGTGTCTGGAACCGAGCCTGGCCCCTGATTACTGAAATGTTTCATGTTGAGCCTGGTTCCCAACATGGAGACGTGCACAGTTCTCCTCAGGGCTGGTTCATAACAGAACCCTGCGGGGTGATGAAACTGGTTTTATTCAGTGGATCGGTTTGTGCTGCAGTAGACTTGATGACATCTGAATGCAGTTCCGAGTCAGAACTCTGAATGACCGACCCGTTTTCCTTCATCCAACAGCTGGAGACAAGCCTCCGTCCTTTTCGCTCTCCTCCTGGCCTCAGCTGTTCCAGCAGGAATCAGCTAACCCCTGATGATGGCATGAATGACTGGCTCCGCCTCCTGATGGAGACCGACCACACCCCAGGTGAGGCCACCCTCGTCCCTCATGATGCCTTCCAATCTCTAACTGAACCTGAAAGGATGGTTCACCTTTTTCCAGATCTACAATTTAGCTCTTATTCCTCGGGTCTGTTTCCTCAGATTTCGGCTCTGATGACCAGCAGGTTCCTGTGTTTTCCGACCAGCTCTTCTGGAATCCGTACTGACGACCCGATCCAAGCTACGTTGAACCTGATGTTGACCAAACTGGACCTGATGTTGCCTGAACTGGACCTGACCTGTTTTTTGCTGATTCTTAACTCTTCCCAATGTTTGGGGTTTTGGAGCCAGAAACTCACTCGTCTTTTAAAGATCACCACAAACCTACGTCACAGCTGGTGGCGCGCGACCTGCTGGAGGCGCGTGACCCGTCCTTGGTCCGGTCCCGGCCCCCAGCGGTTGGACGCCTTACTGTTGGCACTAGTTTTAGTTGAACCGCGTCAGAATGAGCACAGTCACCTGCATCACGTCGGAATCCTGCACTGAGGGAACGTCACCAGTTTGTCCCGTTCGTCACTCGGTTCTTCACCTTCATCCTCCGCTCCTCCTCCTCATGTTTCTTTTAAAAAATGAAGCTCCTGATCAGTGGAGTCGAAGCGCTGCCACTTTTGTGTTCTGAGATTTCTTTTACTTCTACATGCTGCTTTATGAATAAAGTGAAATGTGATTAATAAAGATGTAAATAAAGAGTTAAAATCTAAAGCCTGGCCTGATCTCTGCTTCAAACGGGGACTACTGGGAGAAAATGTTCTGGTCCTACTACCAGTGCAGAGCCAGTTCTGCGCTGGTGGTTCTGGAAGAGGAAAAAGATGGTCAAGATGTTCCCGAATCGTTCAGTGGATGCAGAATTAGTTCTTTAGGCAGCTGTTTTATTGTGGTTGGTCTTTAGCATTTCTTTTTCAACATGCATTTTGTTTTCTTTTGGTCAGAAATGGATCATTTAGATTTTTTTTTTTTTTTTCCTCCAAATTAGAATATTTTTGCCTCCTTGGCGCATCATTTTGCAGGCAGCCCAAAAGATTTGGCATGTTGCGGTTAATATTACGTTTCTATAAATGTATAAAATATTGAAATTTTTGAACTTAAATATTTCAGTATTGAACATGGGGACATTTTTCTGTTTGGGCCTACCTCTTAATGTCCTGTAATTTTATTTTTTTTTTAATTTTAATGAAGTTAATTTCAGAGTAACATTCTAAATTATCCACAAAACATTTTTAATTGAGAAGTTTTTGCTGTTGACTTATTGAATAAGCAGACATGAGGTGAACATGACATATTTATAGTTTTAATCTTCAGGTTCTTTAAGCATCAGATTGGAGCAAAGTTTTTCTATCTGTTCGTCTTCCCGGTGTTTCAGAAAGAACACTCATGGAACTTCTTTAAAACTTTAGACTCTGACATTAGCATTAGCTGCTACATGTTAGCATTGAGATGCTAGTTTAGGCTGAAATAGCTTTTCTGATAGGCTAACACCTTTTAGCACAACTTGAACACAACAGGATTTTCTTCCAGTCTTCAATCAAATCGCTTAGAAGCAGAAATTAACCCCTAGTATGCCGAGAGAAGACGCTTTGCCTGTTGTTAACGAATGTCGCTTGTGCGTCAGATTTACGGATGTACGGATGCAAATACAAAGGTTATTTTAAAACAAGTAATGCAATTAATTACATGAAAATCTATGTAATTAATCAAAAATAAATGTGTTTAAGTCCCAGATCTATTATTTTTTCTTTGATTTGGGCACCAAAACAGGCTCTAGCCCATGGGCCCCTATCCTTCTAAGTTCAGCCCTGCAGAATAGGATCCCTGATCCACCTTCTTAGGAGCATTTTCGACCTTTTTTCATGTGTTATGAGTTTTTTTCTGGCTCTGTCTTGACCTGTAATGTGTATTTTGGAAGCTCTGAAGGTGGAGGCGTGTGTCTGCAGAGACAGGTGGACGTGTTCAGATACGGACAGGTGAGGGTGGAGGTGCTCAGCTGCAAGGACTGTGATTTCTGCAGGCTTGTCCTTTAACCACAGCCTCCAGGAAGAGACGGCGGATCAGAGCTGCTGCTGTAAACAAGCTGCTGTCGGCCCGGGAACTACAGCTCCCATCATCCCCTGCGCTGCGGGCTTGTTTTGCTCCAGCTGGATTATTTTTTATTTCTGCAGAATTTCTGGCCTGATGTTCGACTGTTTGCGGTCTGCAGCGGCTGGAGGAGTAAAATAAGAGAAGAGGAGCAGGTGCTGATGATGAAGCATGAAGCATCGCTCCTCCTCCTCCTACTCCTCCTCCTCCTCTTCATCCTCCTCCTGGCACCGTAAATGTTATTTATGAATGCCCGCCGCTCACGGGCGTGTGCGCGTAGGATTTCCATTATTATGCTGGATAATTAGGAGACATCGCGCTGAGATCAGAACCGAGCTGCGGGTCGGTACCGGAGCCGAGCGACATCATCCGTGCTTTGATTCATTTCGGTGGGTTCGGTGCCGCTGCTCCTCGGTAATACTGGGTCAATACACCGAGCACCGGAACCGCCTCACTTCGACACCAGACCAGGTAAGCCGCCGCCGGGACCCGGGAGGAGGGGGGGCGACTGCATGTTCGGTTCGGGTCGGTGTGCGGCATGTCTCCCTCAGTGTCCCCTTTCGGGGGCTCCGCGGACCGGCCTGTGTGTGGCAGCAGCGCCGCTGTGAGCATCCAGGCTGGCGGGGAGGCAGCAGGCCTGTAGCCGAGCATCAGCGGAGGATCTCCGCTTGTTTATTCAGGCTGAGCCGCTAACAGCGCCGTTAGCTGCCGCTAGCTGGGCTCTGCTTGCTGCTGTTGCCCCCTCGATGCATCCATTACCCCCAACACCTCATTAGTCTTACCATTCGGTCTTCCCATTTACCCAGTAGCCCCCAGTTAGCCCTTGTTTTACTGTTACCCCCTCTATTACCCCCATACACCCTTTAGCATTATTTTAGACCCATTACCCCACCCCACCACCCCCACATTTGCCCCTATAATTCCTAGTAAGCCCTCCTTAGTGTTACCCCCTCTATTGGCCACCCTGTACCCTATAACCCATTAGCCATTGTCACCCCCAGTTTACTCCTGTTAATGTCACCCCTTCTGTTAGCCGCGCCATTAGCCTTTATTACCAAGTTCTTAGCTATGTAGTTAGTCCCTGTTACCCTGAAATACCCCATTTGGCCCTTGTACCCCTCTTTTAGCCCCATTAGCCCTGTCAGTTGTACCGTCTTCTTGTCAATCCTCCTTCTGTCCAGTTACCCCCACTTTGAACCACTCAATTAGTCCCTGTTCTGTCAATTAACCCCTGTGGTATTTCCCCTCTGTTAACCATCCCATCAGTTTTTATCACCCCTCTGGTAGGTTTATAGTTAGCCCCGTTTCCCTAAAATACCCCATTTTGCCCTCATACCCCTCTTTTACCCAACCTATTAGCCTATTAGTGGCATTGTCTGTTAGTAGGTACCGGCAGTCTATTTTCTTTTGTTTAGATTTTCAGTTCTCTAAAAGCATTTTTCTATAAAGTGTATTAAAAGACAAAGAGCATAAAAAATTTCAGCCCATTATGCCTAACGGTTTTTGAGATTTTGGGGGGTATGTGTACCTTGCCACAAACCCACCTTTGAATAGAAGAAGACGGGATTTTTGAAAGCCAATTACTTAAAAATAAATCAATTTGACACTTATTTGTAATGACATTTTTAAAATATGTGTAAATCATATAAATCACATAGAAAAACATGAAAATGCGCAATATACATAGCTTACTTTAAAAATAAAGATTCTTTAAAAAATGTCATTTTGAAAAATAAAACAAATTCCACTATTGACCTTAACAGCAGCATGTTTGGGTTACCATATTAAAATATATATATTGAAACCAAGCCCCAAAAGCTATTTTGCCCAGGCTGCTGTGGTCTTAGCAGGCAAATTTTTTTGTAGGGGTCTGTTACTGTTTAATAAGGATGAACTGGGCTGCAAAAATGCTTCCAACGCTAATTTGAAATGTATTATTGTTTGACCACTCCCCAAATTTATATTTTTCATCAGATCATCAGATCTACTACAGATAAATTAGGCTGCTGAATAAAATAAAGGCATCCATTTTTGGCCACCTTTAATAGTTTTTTTTTTTATATTGCTGATAAGAAATAGGGATTTTTTGTTTGTTTAAAAAAAAAAAAAAAATTTTTGAGAATTTTTGACCTTTGCCAAAATGTTTATTTTTTTATGCATTTCATTGAACCTTCCCTCCTTGATGTAAACAAGGTGTCTGCATCAGATAAAAACATTTATTTATGGCTGTCTTTAGTAGTTTCTTTTATATTACTGGCAGAAAATAGATAGAGATTTCTTCTTTTTTTTATGGAAAATTCCCTACTACCAACCATTTGGAAAAGTGCCAAAGAAAGTAGTTTTTCATAAAAAGTATCCAGAATTTATTATTTTAGTATAGATACAGTCACTTTATCATGCCGCCGCCCACATGATTATGCCCTGGGCAGTTGCCCATGGCGCATATCAGAAACCGCCACTGAGCACATCTGCTAACGCAGATCATGTGGCTGTTGCACAAATCGCACAAAATCAGCACAAAACTAAACCACACATATACAGGTCGTCATGCACAATTCCCATGGCCCATAAGAACAGAGGCTATAATCCTTTGTTTTAAACTAATTATACTAAACAATAAGGACAGGGAAGCAAATCATACCTGTGTGATCCACAGGAGGAGTAGGATGTATAACCCCATGTTCAGGTGAGTAGGTGAAGCGACCATGTTTGCTTAATTTGTCCTCATTTGTAAAAGTTTTGACTAGATTTAACTGTTTACCCCTCCCGCAGTCTTAGCCCAGCGCTCAGGAGAAGCGCAGCAGATGTCACAATCAGCCAACCGGGCGATCCGTCCGCTTTTCAGTTTGCAAAATCACAGAAAATCTGTTAAACCTGCATCATTGCCAGAACCGTGCACATAATAAAAAGTTCAGGAGGGGTTCACTCTACCAATCTTAAAAAAAATAAAATAAAATAAAAAATCACCCTTGACAAACCGGGTATGTCTAGAAAACATATAATTTAAGGTTTCATATGATATCACTATTGGCTCATTTGGTAATGTCTTTGCGACGCCCGAACCAATTTCTTGGACAATGTTTCAGCGTGGTGTCAGGGGCGGCGTACAAATTAGCATAAATAATGGATTCTAATCAGGCTTTTCAAGAAATGTATGGAGACTATTGGGGAAATTTAAGTGTTTTATTTGCTTCAATATACATAAAATTGGTATCATTGGAAAGGAAAATTAATAATCTTTTGATGATTGGAAGTTAGGCTATTTTCCGTGATCAGCATCCGTCCTCTCCTATTCCTGAGTGGAAAGAGCATCGCTGCTGGTACCTACTGTTAGCCACTTGCCAATCTTCCTTCTGTCCAATTAAGCCACCCCTTTAGCCACTCTATTGGCCCCCTTTTAAAATGACCTCTTTTATTTCCCCTTTGCTGACCTTTTTTTGTGTTACTCTTTCATTTAAGCCCCATTAGCACCCCACTGCTGCATTCGCCACTAGGGCGGTTGCAGCAGTGGGGTGGATCCAGATAGAGGGACACATCAGGGGAACCGTTGGATTCGGCTCTATGGGAACCGCTACATCTGCTTCTAGCGTAGCTAGTTGTTGCATCATGGTCTAGCTGTAGTATGATCTTGTTGGGTCTGCGGTTAATTTGCATTGCATCGATTCTTTTGGCTGAGCAAATAAAATCGATGAATTCAGCTTCTAGTTTGATTCTTCAATGCTAACTTGAAAGTGTGTATCTCTTCGCCAGGTGTGTTCCCAGGGCAACAGGTGAATGATGATGCCCTTGTGATAGTGGGCTGGGCTGCATGGGCCTGAGGGGGTAAGGAGGCGGCGTCTCTGCCTTAAGCCCCTCCCCTCTCTTTCCTGCCACGGACCAAACAGACGAGAAAAAACACGACCAGAGCTCTCCCTTCCGTCTTCCTCCTCCCCCTCTCTCCTCCCTGTTCTTACCCCCTCCTGACCCCGCCTCTTCCCCTCTGCCTTCCCCCCTTTACCCCCTTGGCCGCTGCCACCATGCTGTGGTCTCGCTGCTGGTGGAGAGCCTGAGGAAACAGACTCTGGCAGGCGACCCTGCTCAGCCGGGGGACTACTACCTGGTGAGGCACTCAGCCAGAGAAACCCAGATGAATATTCAGATCAGAGAGTTTCGCTGACACCAAAGCTTTTTCTTTCAGTCCCTGCTGGACCCGAAAACCCTCCCAGAGTGCTGGCCCCCAGATGGCTTGATGCCTGGTGAGTGTTTGGCCGAGGTGGCAGCCCACTGTTCAGGCAGGAGGCTTCAGAAGTACTAGCTTAATTTAGCAATTGAGTATTTATCGACTATTCTGGCGATTAGTTTTTTTTTGGGTTTTTTAAAGCAGTTTTGAGTAGAGCTGGGCAATATAAATATCACGGTATTTCGTGGTATTGTGATAATGATAAAAGCAACAATAAGAACTATTTATTATATCTGTTTCCACTAACCTTAAGATTGTAGCTGTCACAGCAATTACAGCCCCACAAACACAAATCTTGCTCTTCAAAAACATTCCAATCTGTAATACGAGAAATGTGATTTATATCACTTAACAGCAACTGCATTTTCAAATTTATTGGTATTTATTGATGTTTTTATTGTCAAGAAAATAGTAAAACCAACAAACCCGACAATAAGAACAGTTTTGGAAGGTTTTAAACATTATTAATTACAATGTAACGTAAGAACCATAAATAAAAATGATTATAAGAAATTTATCACGATACAAAAATGTCCAACACTAGTTATGAGCATGGCAGCGAAACCTTAAACTGCTACTGTGTAAGTTACTCAGCAGGTTGTTGCTAGGCAACCAAAGAATGAGTTTCTAGGCAACCAGTAAGTGAGCTGCTAGGCAACCAAGTAATGAGTGAGTTATTTGAAGCCACCCAGCTAGCTTAACTGGCTGTGAGAGTTTGAGTAACTAATGTCTATATTTCCCAGAATACTTTGAGGTTCCTGATTGGAGTTTTGAATATTTCATTTGTTGAATATTCTGTCGAATGTCCTATCTGTAGATATCGATTACGTGTCTATTGCGATATATATTGTTATTGATTAATAGTCCTACCCTACAGCCAATCAGAATGCTGGACCAGGTGTCACTTCTGTGGAGAGACAAATAACAGAGAAAATGGAGTTAGTAAACTGGAGAGTAGTAGGTAAAAAAAATCAGTGAGGAGACAGAGGAAAGAAGGTATGGCAGAAAACTGTCATGGTTGCTTTAAAGATTTCTGCTTATTTAGGTTATTATCATTAGTTCAGTTTGTAGCATGAATAAAATCTAAAATGAAATTCATCTCAGTAGAATCACTTCCTGTTTGTGTTTCCCCAGAGAGCAGCTACTGGCAGCTCTGCCCTCCCTCTAAGACCAGCCTGCAGGGGGGGTTGCTGAGCTCTAGTTTCCCCCCCGGCCCCGTGCCCCTGGTGCCCCCTGATGCCCACCTTCAGGAGGCCGGCGACCCCTTGGAGGGCGGCCCATCTGAGCCCCAGCGACCCCTGGCACCCAGCACCTCGGCGTCAGAGCTCTCCCTGTCTGGGGCGGCGGGGGCGCACCCCCTGGGGATTGGACCGCCCCCTCCGCCACCCCCGCCGCCCAAGCGCCACTGCCGCTCGCTGTCGGTGCCGGAGGACCTATCGCGTTGCCGCTACACCTGGCGGCCCAGCGCTTCTCGCGTCTGGACTCCAGTCAGCCGCCAGCAGTGCCACGGCGGTGCAGGTGGAGGCGTGGCGGGCGGGGGCGTGGCGGTGGCGGCAGGGGGTGTGGGCATGGCGGGGGGCGGAGCCTGCCCGCTGCGCGCCCCCAGCTCCTCTCTGACCTCATCGCTGCACTCCTCTTCCAGCCCCACCTTCTTCAGCCTGGCGCTGTCACCGGACTCCCCATTGCCATGGAGCTTCCCTTGGGACCCCAGTGAGGCGGCGGCAGGGGGTGGAGCCTGCTGCTGCTTTTTCCCCTCCCCCTCCTCCTGCTCGTCATCGCCCTCCCCCCTGCACCCGCCTCCGCCCCCCCAGCGGCGCTTCTCCCTCTCGCCGGTGCTCATCAGAGACTCAGCTGCCTCCACCTTCCTTCCTCCGCCTCCGGTCCCCAGCCAGGCGGCTCCGCCCCCACCGTGCTACGCCGCCGCCGGAGCCGCCGCTGGGGGGCCGGTACCTCCCTCGCCCTCTTCTGCCTGCAGCACGCCGTCTTCTCTCCGCCGCAGTCTCCCGCCGCAGTTGCCGCGCTGCCACTCGCAGCCCTGCGACTTACTGCTGCTGAAGCCGGGCTTGAAGCGGCGCCGCGACCCTGACCGACCCTGTGCCCGGCCCGTCCTTGACTTCACCAAGATGACGCAGGTAGCCAATTGGTTGGCGTGTTTGCCATTTTAATCTGCTAATAATACAAATTTCTTATGACTTTATTCTCATGTTATTACAACTTTTATCACGTTATTAGGATGTTGTCTTATCACAACTTTGTTCTCGCTACGTCTCATCGTATTATTACGACTTTATTCTCATTATGACTTTCTTCTTGTATTATTATGACTTAAACACAGTGCTTATCTTCTTGCTTATATTTTTGCTCAGCATCTTTAACGAGTTTAGCACCATGGGTATCTCTGTGTTAAGCTTCTTTTTTCCCACCGTGTTTAGCCCCTTCTCCTGTTGATTGCCTCCTTTTGACCCTGCAGACGCGCAGCATCGACCCGCAGTGCCTGGAGCGCGGCGGTAGGTTAGCCTGTGGCGGCGACGTCTGCATGGGCATGGAGGCCTTCATGGGTGACTTTCGGGGCTCCTGCTCGCCCGCCGAGTGCCTGGGCCGCACCAGCATCGGCCCGCTGAGCGAGAGTGACGAGGAGTGCCGTGAGGATGATGAGGACGAAGAGGAGGAGGCGGAGGAGCGTGAGGCGGCACAGCAGGCAGTATTTGAGAGGGATTGTACAGAACTGGACCTGAACTTAATAGAAGAAAACTGACTTGTTGTAAATGAAGGCTGTTCTCTGTTTCTGTTTTCTAACTGAATTTTATTTTGAAATGACCTGACCCCAGCCCTTCTTCCTGTCCCAACATCTTCTCAACACTCGGCGAGTGCTCGCCACCAATCAGCAGAGCTCTCAGGAACAACATCTTCTCCCATTGGACGAGCTGATTACTGGCAACAGTGATGATGTGGCGGCCGGCAGACCTGGACAGACTGGTCCGTTTCAGTTGGACCAGTACCAGCTCAGGTCCAGGTAACTTCCAACACGTCTGACGATGCGAACGCGGCGCTGCAGCGGCCGACCCAGACGGTCCTGAACCGCCACAGAAACATAACCCAGAATAATCTTCACACCAAAGATGAAATGAAGCAAAAGTACTGTCATACATATAAAGAATTAGATGAGTTCTGATCTGAAATAGAGATTAAAAAGTTAGTTTTGCATTTAATGACAATCAAGAGTCTAAAAAATAATTTAATCATGAGGGCCTTTAAATGATGAAAAACCTCCAGATTTCTGAATTTAAATTCCTCCCAAAAAAAAAGATTTTCCATTGCTGCAGTCATGTGACCCGGTCATGGTGATGCGTTCAGGGTTGCTGCGGCGGCGCCTGTCAGTCGTCGCTGAGGGCAAAAAGCCACTGATGCTGTTGTTCAGCCGAGTGTTCGCGCATCCTGCTGTATACAACTGTCACTGAAAACACTACAACTGAGTGTGTGTGTGTGTGTGTGTGAGACATCACACCCTGCTGGTCATGTGACCTGTGTTTAGATTGAATCCAATGGATTTCGTCTGACAGTTTGTGACAACAGTTTGTGTTTTTAATTAAAATCGTTGAGTCATCTAGGTTTAGATTGAACCATTAAAAACTGCTCTAGTTATTTTCTGTTGAGTGAAGCAGAAACTTTAACTCATCTCCTGTTTTAGGCTCTGTAATATTGCCACAAAACCAACAAATTATTTAAGAAATAATGGAAATAATATATAAATACAGACTGAAAATTAACTTTGGATTCAAAAAGAAACTTGAAAAGAAAACTTTATGTTCCAATAAAATGCAAATTACAGCCAGAAATCTGTTAAATTTGGCATAAAAAATGTGAATCTGGGATTTAAATGAACATGGAGAGTTTTAATCTCCAGCGGAAAAATTAATCCAGCGGAACAAACTCCCTCAAGTTTTCAGTGAAAGACTTCAGTAGATTTATTACTGGAGTCTTACTGGTTTGGTGAAATAATCTTCATTTAAAACTATTAATTTTTACTTTGTGTAAAAATGACAAGGGTGTTTTTGTTTTAACTGGTAAATCTTAAATGGAATGTCAGCCACTGCCAGTAGAGGGCAATACAAATATTTAATGTTATTGTAACTTTATTTGTCTGTGTCGGATCCAAATACAAGCTGAAAATGGCAGGAGAAACATATTTTTTTCAGTCGGTTTCAAAATCTGAGTCACACAAATGAACATTCCAGGCTGAACTGTGATTAGTTAATCTGACAGAACCACTTAATCTGGATTCAATCTGAGCACTGAGAAGTCACAGAAACTGTAGTTTTAGTTTCACTGGTCGTTTGAGCTGATTGTTTCACATCCTGCCAGGTTTTATGACTTTGTTTTCACCCGTTAGAGTTGGATAATCCAGCCCAGTCACTGTTTAGCAGCTTTTCTGTTAGATTTGACGCATAAAAGGGACGCAGTGATTTTATTTCCCTTTTTTGAGTTTTGATCAACTCAGAAAAAAAATCCAAGATGATTTTTTGATATAAGAAAGAACATAATATGATGTCTTTCAGCATCTGAAATTGGGAAACGCCCTTAAATGCATCAAAACAAGATTTTATACCGTTTTCAAGCTGAAGTTGTTTAGAGGCTGGTTGCTGGATTATTGGCGTTCTGCTGTGGCTACTTTACTGTTAAACTTTTATAAATAATTTAAACCTAACATCATCTGTGTGTCTGTATACTATGAAGCATCTCTGCCCTCCAAAGATCCACATAGCAGTTATAAACTGGGCTGAAACTCAGAAGGGTCCGGTCACTTCATGACAATGATCTAGAAAAAAGAAAATAAAAATTAGCTAATGCGCTAATGCTAATTTGCAAACCGTTATCTTTTTTATATCAGAGGGAAAATTTAATCTTGTGTGTTTGGGAATAAATCAACATTTAATTGTACATTTATCCATTTTATAGTTTAAATTACAATAATTTATCCTTAAATTATCACACACCTTGTCTATTTAATTTTTTCTACTGTTAAAAGCAAGACTTTTTGTTAGACCAGTGATCATTCAATTGCATAATAAAAATATTTTGGCATGCAGTTGCTGCTGTCTACCTTTGTGGGGCAGTGTTGCTACCTGAATGTCTGGGTTGTGTGTGTGAGGTGGTTAATTTCTGCCTGCTGTGGGCTCCTAATTTAAAACACTTAAAGGAACAGTTCAATGTTTTTAGGAACAGTTTAGCCTCATGTTTGTGCCTAAGCTTTGAATCTTGGAGTGGAGGTGTGATCAGTGGAGCTAGAAGGGTCTTCCATGAGTTTTCATGCAGCATCCATATCATTTAATCCCAAATATAACTTGAAGCATGAAATCATCTCTACTCCACCTCTCTACAGCTGATTGCAGCCTTTCAGGTTCATTTTAGCTGCGAAGGTCGTAAACACGTCTGGAAACTAATGACTGTGTGCTGCCTTTGTAAAAACTTTCATTTACATCTTTATGACTTTTTTATTTGCCATACATGGACAGTGATGTGACCACAGAATATTAGTACAGACATTGACCTGTTTGCTAAGTAATATTAGCAAAACTGAAAGCAACTATATTACCATCCTTTAATGCGAAACATGATCAGCTAGTGGTTTTTTGGGCATCAGGAGGATGGAAATGCATTACTTCAAGGCTAGATTAGCAGATTAGCATTGGCACAAATCTAAATGAGATTATTTATCAAAAATATTGAACTACTCCTTTAAGATAATGTTGCATTTAAAATTAAACCTGTATTTTGCTGTAAAATAAAGAATTGTAAATGTTAAGGCAGCGGTGAAATATAGATGAGGTTTAACTGAACATATGAAGTAATTACAAAGTGAGCAGAGTTTCCTTCATGTAACATTTATTTACTGTGTCTGAGATACTTTCCCTCAAACGCTGAAGTAAATCCTGAACACATAAATTAAACAAAACGTGTAAGAAGGCGGTCTCATAGTCACAAGGAGTCATGGACGGTCCCTGAAAGACGGATCTGGACATGGCGTCCCCGTAAAACACAGAGTCCTCGATCGGTGGGAAGAGGACTGTTTAGTGTCCCCGTAAAACACAGAATCCCCGATCAAAACAGAAATATCAAACATCCCTGTAAGTCAAGCCATTTTCAAACTTTCGAGACATTTTTCTATCTGCTTACAGTTAGCCTCCCTGTGTTTTTGCTTTTGTACCAAGAGGTCCACATCTCAGAGATTTAATTTCTGAAGGAGGATATTTTTGTTCTAACTGTTAGCATGGGCTGAATGGTGTAGGACTATACTGCACTAGGTCAGTGCAGTATAGTCCTGTTTTTCCTATTTATAAAACAATGCAGTAAAGTTTAGTTGGTAAAAAGCTTTCTATCAAAGGAAACTCTGCAGAATTTATTGAGTCAATTCCTCCTGCTGAACAAGCAGGAGGAAGAAAAACCCCGTTTAGAATTGCAGTTATTTCTGTACTTACTGGAGTGCGCGACACAACACAATATCCCAATAAAATCCAATAACTTAGAAAATCCTGATTAGATTTCAGGGAGGAAAACACTTTATGACAGGAACTCATCATTACAAGATCTAATCATTTCTCATGTTAGCTGCATTCACCCTCTTGTCTTCATCCATCCAGTCTGTTTCTGTTAAATATCATGCATAGCATCCAACATAAGCCTTAACTGAGCGTATTCTGTTATCCTGTAACCACAACATTTAAAAGAATAAAGGGAAAAGAATAAACCAACAGAACAAAAGGAAAATGTGTACTGTAGCTGTTAATTTTTTTAGTCCTTCTGTTGATCATTTTCTGCTGTTTTTTCTTAATATTTCTAATCTGATGTCTGAACGCAGTAAAGGTGTCGACATGAAGACATCGAGTTGGAAAACCGTGTTGTTTCCATAAGGATGTATAGTTAGTGAAGAGTCTGACATCTCCTGTCTTTTAGAAATGTTTTTTATTGTATGTGATTTACCAGAAAAGACAAATGTCAACATGACAATTTGAAAAGCAGTTTGTGAATAAATTAAGTTTACTGAGAATTATTTTACAAGGAAAGTGGAAAAAATGGTGTCCTGTGTTTTATTTTTCTCTCCCGTTTTGCTGATATGCTGGGTTTGTTTTCTTCCATCTGGGTTCTGTTCGTCACGGTGTAATGTCTCTACTCTGGTCTCAACAGTCCAGAAGACTTTGTCCCAGAAGTCTTCGCAGTTTTGATACGCTCAGTTCTGCCGCCATCTTGTTTATAGAGAGAATAGGCTTTCTTCTTCAACTCTTTCAAGCAGCCATACAAGTTATTTGTTTTGACCTTTAACCTTTATCCTGCTAACTGAGACCTGCAGAGATGAGCTCATATCTCTGAGCATCCTTGAAATGACCTTTGACCCTTCCCAGGTTGATGAACAGCAACGGTTGTTGCTCTGACCCTAGTTTGTGTCAGGAGGTCAACAGATTTTTGATGTGAGATGTTAAAACATGACTGTTAAATTATTTATAAACAAAAACAAAGATCATGCATGAAGAGCTTCTTTGGTTCACTAAATTAAAATAAAAACACTAACATTATCAAACTGCCCTGAAGTCAGAAGAACAAAGGATTAAACAGCTCATAGACCTGCTATCAATAGGTGCTTCACTGACGGTTGGTTTTCAGATTATAGACAATATCAAAGTATAAAGATGAATAGATCTACATTGATTCAGAAAACCTCATTTTTAATTTTATTTAGTGTTTAGTTAATATAATATTTGAAATTTTATAATGGCTGTTTATTTTTTATAAAAGCAACAACTTTAAAACTGTTAAAAATCAAAGTGCAATGAGAGAAACTTCCTGGTTCCTCCGGTAGATAGGTTATCTGTTGAGACGTGTCACTGTTCAGTTTTTCTCAGCGGGGCTGCTCTCTGCGGAGGGGCTGCTGTTCTCTGAGGTGATGGCTGGGGCAGAGGTGACATTGATGGGGACAATCCGTTCCTTCCCGTCGCTTGGCAGTTTCTCTCGGGGCGCCTGGATCTGCAGCCGCCCCCCCACCAGCGAGCAGCTGACAGTCTCTGGGTCAACGCAGTTCGGAAGGTCAAACTCCTGCCTGAATTCCTGACACCTGTAGGAATACAAGCCCTTCCTGTCCTCCTGCTTCTTCTCCGTTCTGCCGCTCACCCGCAGCTTCCTGCCGACCTGTTTGACGGACAGCTCCTGCGGGGAAAATTCAGCCGTGTCCAAGCTCAGTGCGAAGGTGTCACCGTCCTTCCCCAGCTCCTGGAAGGCGATGGGCCTGAAAGCCCCTGCAGAGCAGGAAGTCTGGTCGATCTCCTCAAAGATCTTCTGGTGCAGCCGCTCCATGTACTCCATGTTCTGCCTCATCTCCTGCATGTGGCGAATCATCTCCTGCTCCATTTGGTAGAAGAGCGGCCGGGTCTCAGGCCACAGGCTGCGGATGGGCCAGTGCAGCTCCAGGAAGGGCCTCATGGTGGCCGGAGTAGCCTGGAAGACGCTGGGACACAACATCCTGTTGGTCTGTTGGAGGCTGAGAGGATCTCTGATCTGCTGCTGCTTTGTCTGAGAGATGTCTGTCCCTGGTTGCATTTATATCCCAACACGCCTCGGCAGGAAGGTTCCAGATGCATTCCTCAGTGTGTGTGTGTGTGAGTGTGTTCAGCTGCTTAATACAGACTATGACCGAGTCCTGCAGCAGAAATAGAACAAAGCTGAGACGGTCGGTATGTGGCACATGTTTGCAGAGCTTTCTTTATGAGGTTCATCACTCACAGGGGAACACACCCCAACCCAAACGCCATTCTGACTCATACCTCCAAAATCAGCTTGGGACTCTCAACCAGAACCAGAAAAAATGTCCAGAAGAACTCCAAACCGGACGACTGCTCTCACAATCAGGGCTACACAAGTGTAAAACACTCACAGTGTCATGTTTCCACTCGCTTCTGAGGACAACAGCAAGTCTGTTGGTCAACGTTTTAATTCAGAAAACCTCATAAGATATTGCCTAGATTTCTCTGGGAATGTTTGAAACCCTGTCAACAGACGTTTGAATGTCTTTCTCTAAAGATGTTTGATTTTTCCCATCAGCTCAAGTGAATGACATGGCAGGTCTGGTTGCATTTGGTCGCCTTATGTCGTTTTTACTTAGTTGAGTTCACTGTAAGAAGCGTAGCAGGATGTTGCACAGTCAACTACACAAAGAAACAAGAATGTAAACCGTACTTGTCAATGTATTGTAAACCTTTGCTGAAGAAAGAATATGGCAATAGCTAGTAGCCATCATTCATAATGACTGGCAGCCTTCACTGTATTCACAGATTTTCAGCTGAAATGTTTTACGGGGTAAGAATGTTCATACACATCATAAGTAAGGAAGAGACAATCAAATATTGTGTTGTGGAGAAGGTACGCAACTTATCACGAGTAGCCATGTAGCTTCTAGACTTTTGAAGGCTTTTAAGTTAGCTCTGGTGTAAAGGGAAACACCGTTTATGACATAGTAATATAAATCATTTGGCCTGAACTCAGAAAAAGCCAGTGATTTGATCAAATCACTGTCTGGGGGAGAAGGTATGGATCAGATCTAAGTCAGCTAGCACCGCTATGATCACCAACTAAATGTGCTACTTCCACAGGCAAGTTTGCTTGATTTGACCAAGTAGAAACCCATGGCTATTAGGACTGTATAACTATATCGATTCTACGATATTTATCAATTTTTTTCCACCCACGGATGGTATCAATTTTTCATCTGCAAGTATCGACATTTTAAACCACAGGCTTACGCCATCTTTTTAACATGTCTGGTTGGCGCAGCAGCAAGACTCCGCCTCCTCCAGTCTCACTTTCAACTTGTGCTTAAAGAGCACATTAAAAACTACACACTAGTTTTTTAATTATGTTAACAGGCCAAGTAAAACCGGAATTATGCTAAAATAAGTAAAACAGATTTTTCCGAATGTCAGAGAAATGTTAAAAACCGGCTTTTACGGTTATGTGAAAGGGAATGAGCTTCCAAACGTAAAAAAAATGAAACTCAACATTTGTTCCTTTGTTCTTGGAAATCTCAAATCTTCAATAAATAATGATGGGCTGCATTTTGTTGCTAAGATATTAAGGAAAGTTGCGCAATTAACCGTGAAAGAGAAGCGGACGGGAAAGCGGCGAAAGCAGTGACATCGCGAAATTGATGCAAAGGTTGGATAATGGAACGACTAGTGGCATCCACTTGGTAATTAGTTTTTAGCTTAGTGGTTTCTGTTCTAAATATCAAGAATTATGTGAAGAATGAACACGCAGCATGCAGTGGTTCTGTTTTGAGCTGGAAAACGAAGAGGGGAAACCCGCAGCCGCAGTTTGCGAATTTCCATGACGACGATGGATCGATCATTCTTATTAGCAACTGACAAAGAGTACGATGAGATCCTGGCAGTCTGAAAGGCAGCTACTCACAGATCCAAGCAGGGGAATGGCGGCGCGGCAGCTGCAAGGAGTCGATCTCTATGGGGTGAGGCAAATCCTAACCCAAATCCACATAAATTAAATGACAGAAACTAATTTCCTCACTGCATCTTTGATTCGGTGAGGAATCAAAGACGCCTCACTGGACCAGACTCTGGTCCGCAATGTCGAGTCACGTCGAGAGGAGCCAGTTGAGGTGGCTCGGACATCTGATCAGGTTGCCTCCTGGACGCCTCCCTGGTGAGGTGTTCAGGGCACGTCCCACCGGGAGGAGGCCTTGGGGACTCTGTCTCCCAGCTGGCCTGGGAACGCCTTGGGATTCCCCCGGAGGAGCTGGAAGAAGTGGCTGGGGAGAGGGAAGTCTGGGCCTCCCTTCTTAAGCTGCAACCCCCACGACCCAACCCCGGAAAAGCGGAAGAAGATGGATGGATGGATGGATGGATGGATGTTTGACTTACACCATATGACCACGTGAGTCACCTCATTTCTGTAGTCTGTCTTGTTGACAACATCCACCACAGTTTATCTGAAAATGTGATATAGAGGTTTTTGCTGCACCGGTGCTTGACAGCTGGTACCGATAGTTT
>CAEGAD010031370.1:0-16430 GCA_903067055.1 Poeciliopsis paucimaculata | reverse complement strand
TCCCAGGCCTCTGGTAGAGGACCCGAGCTCAGAGGATAAGAACCACCCGCGGTGGGTGAGAAGGGAATTTTTTTTTTTAATATATATATATATATACAAAATATATATATATGAAACATCTGAATATAGCTGGAGATTTCTATAAAACCTTCATTAGATCACAATCAGCAGAAGAGTCTAGTGGTCTTCTGTCTCTGGAACGATTTCTGTTTTCTCCTTCCAGGTATCCTGTCTGTGCCTGAAAAACCTCCACCTGAGCAGAGAAAGATTGTTCTGTATGGACTGAGTGGAGCTGGGAAGACTTCTTCAGGAAACACCATTCTGGGATCAAAAAAGTTCAGTGTAGATCGTGGTTTTGAATCCAGTGCAAAGACATGTGTCAGCAGGTCAGCCACAATAGGAAGTCAGGAAATCACAGTGATGGACACTCCAGGTGTGGACGACAGAAGCAGGTCTCCTCAGGAAGTAGCTGAGGACATAGTGGAGGCATTACATGGAGAACATGTCCATGCCTTGGTCATAGTGGTAAAGATTGGTAAAATTTCTAAAGAAGATTATAGATTTCTTCAATATTTCCCATCCATGTTTGGCTCTGATGCTTTAGGGTCTACTATGGTGCTTTTTACTCATGGAGATGATCTGGGAGATGAACGCTTCGAGGAGAAGATCAGGGCCAGCAGAGAAGCTTCTGAATTGATTAAACGGTGCAAAGGGAGATATTGTGTGTTAAGTTAGAAACTTCCTGCAGTCGATAAGATGGTTCAAGAAAATGTACAATGCTGTGACAGATTAAAGCCCACACCTTTTCCACAACAAGACGACACTTCAAGGCCCAAACCTTTTCCACAAGGCTCACAGTCCAGGAATGGAAATGCTCCATCTGGTTATGGGTCAACTGATCCTAGGTCATCTGGTGAAGAGTCATCAGACGAAAGCAGTTCCAGTTCTTGTTGCCTTTGTCATTGTCTCAGATATTTGTTTTGTGGATGTTGTCAATCAGGGGAAAATGGTTATGAGCCACTTCATTAGAGATCATTTCATAAAGACTTATGCTCCTACTTTATAGCTTTTTTATTCTTGGACAGATATGATACTAACCAAGCCAACAAGGTCTTGTTTTCCCAGCTGGGAGCCAATGTGAGCCTGTTAAGAGCTAAACTTGGGGCACGGTGGTGGCAGCATGGTGATGCGTGGGAGCCATGCATGGAGCAGCTGGCAGGAGTTTGAGTCCCAGTCTGATGATCTTTGCTGCTTGTCTTCCCCCCTCATAGCCCACTTTTTACCACTTATAGAAAAGAGTAGATTGAAAATGCTTGTTGAACGAGCTCATTTACAGAATCTTCATTATTTGACTGGGAGAGGGTTTCGCTCTCTGGTGATGTAGAAGTAGCTTGAGGTTCAGTTAAATTGTTGTTGCAGAAGTAGTTAAAGCTTTTTTAAAAAAACTAGATAAATTGGAACCCATGTTTTTAAAACTGACATTGTTTCGCATTGTTAATCAGTTTGTTGATCAATGTAATTCCCAAACTTTAGAAATCTATTTTTATTCCCTCTTTTAAAAGACATCGAGCAGTTTTGACCATTAGAGCAATTTCTAAATGATTTGTGCTTACACAAGTCTTTGAGTCCATTATTAGTGAACAAGTGAAAGGAAATCTGGCTCTAATTGAATTCTTTTGTAAAAAAAAAAAAAAAAAAAATGAAGCAACAGTAGACCTGCATCATGAAAGTTCCTAAATGGTATAACCGAAGGTCTGGATACAATCAGTGTTGTCGGTCACTATTTGTAGATTTCTCTAAGGCCTTTGACACTTCGGATCACTGCATTCTACTTGACCATCTGATAGCACCTGGGTTTTCTACTCATACAGTTAATAGAGTGATCACCAGAGTGATCCGTTTGGTGGTTTTTGTCCTGGAGTTCAGTTTATTCACAAAGGGGTACCACAAGGTTATGTACTGGGTCCTTTTTTATTTATTTTTTGTATTAATGACTTTGGAAAGGACATTTCTAATGCATCAATTCATTTCTACACAGTCACGTACTGCTTACGTTTTATTGTAAGTTTACGTTGACTGTGGCTCTTGTGTTGTTTTTCTCTGTATGCTGCCAGTCAAGACCAGGCCTTTCTTGTAAATTATATTTTGATCTCAGTGGGAAAAACCTGGTAAAATAAAGTTTGTTATTGTTATTATTACTACGTCAAAAGCTTCAACAATACTTGAACTAAGACCCCAAATCTGAGAAGAATTGAAAAGGAGGCTTCATGGACCAGAGCGTAAAGGAGGAGCAGGAAGTTGAATCTCTTCCGTCCATCATAACAAAGATCAGATCTCCGACTCCACTGTCTCTCTGCTCGGCTGTCCAACAATATGACCAGACAGAGATTTACAGAGCAGTGGCAAAAGCAAATGAGGTGGATTAGCAGTGCTAGCCAATACCTGATGGTGGCATCCAGAACATGTTACTGAAACAACTGGAGTTGGGTCGGCTTCTCTGGTCCAGAACTGGACTGGCTCCAGTCCGACACGACGAACTGGAATTTCTTTGTTTCAATGGGACACTTCTCATCGAAGAGGTCATGTGAAGTTCTCCAAGGTTCAATCCTAGGACCCCTCTGATTCTATATGTATATGCTCCCACTAGCTCTGGTTATAACTGAAAATACGATCAGTTTCCATGACAACGCAGATGATTCACAGCTCTCCCTTATGATGTCACCAGCTGGCTTTGCCAAAACTCACCATCACCAACACTGATTGCTGCTGGAGACCATTTCTGTCCACAGCATCGCCATCCACAACTCTTTGAAGATACTTAGACAATTTGAGTTTAACATTTAATTCTCTTTACAACAAATAAAGAACTTTTGAACAGAGTTGAATTGAAATCATTTATTGTTAGCAGTTCAGCCAGGTAGTTCTGTCCCTCTGACCCAAACTCCACTCTGAGATTCTCACAGCATCTAACAGGAAACAGTAAAAACAGACTTTCTCAAGAACAGACGTAAAAAATATTGGATATCGGTTCAATTTCCATTTCTAATACACAGAAATGTAAATCTGGGCCGATATCCAATATTATTGTCGTTCTACCCCATATTTTTTTATATTGATATTTGCCTACCCTTTGGACAATGAAACCCAACCACAGATGATTATTTCTTCTCTGCTCTAGTTAAACACTCGACTCTCCTTCACTCATTTGTTAACATGGGCCCAGTTCTATTGATCGGACCGTTACTGATGGGTTCATGTTGATACTTAATGGATCCATAACTTCATGAGTTTCAGCATCGCCTAATGTTCATCTGTGATCAGTAAATCATCTCTGATCTGAACTCGGTAACTTCTGGTTATCAAAGTGATTTGTTCACGTTTGGTTTCAGGTTTTATTTAATTTATTGAAAATGTGAGCAGAAGTTGTCCTGGTTCTAGGAACCAGAGTCCACGTCTGAGTCCAGCTGTGGTCATAAAGCATCGTAGTCGTCGTCGTCTTCGCGTTTTCTCTTCAGAGCGTCTCCGCTGGCGTTCTGAGCCACCATGTTGGTGGTGATCAGGATGTTCTTGGAGCCGATCAGAGACGGGTTGATCAGAACGTTGGATACGGCTGGTGACGCCGCTGTTGCTATGGAGACAGAGGAACGGCATCACTCTGCTGCCACATGTTAGCTAAAGAAAAACTACAGAACGACTTTATGGAAATTATCTGGTTTCTGTGAAATTCTGGTTTTATTGGTAGGTTTAGAAACTGTTTCTGACTTTAACCTTTAGCTGGAAATGTTTCACTCACACAGGACATGAGTTATTACACATTTATTATTTTATGAAAACAAATCAGTGGAAGCATCAAGTTCTCAGAAATAATAAACACGCAGCATGCAGTGGTGCTCAGTTTTAAGCTGGAAAGTGAAGAGGGGAAACCCACAGCTGCAGTCTGGGTGCACTGAGGATTACCATAACGACGATGGCAGATCGATTATTCTTATTAGTAACTGTGACAAAGAGTATCAGGGACTGAGAGTACGATGAGATCCTGGCAGGTTTAGAGGCAGTTACTCAGAGATCCAAGCAGGAGAATGGCTGCGCTGCGATAACTACGGGGTGAGGCAGAGCCACTCCCCCAGCAGCTAGTAGTAAACAGCTTACAGCCACGGCTAACTCCGGGAGCCAAGGTAGAAAAGCCTTTTCCCTAGAGTCCAAAAGACTTTTTGACTCCAAAATGCAGCCGCAGTATGTCCAAAAGAAAAACATAAGTGCCATCATTTGCATATTGAGAGTCTAGAGGCTGATAATCTCCCCACTCAGCTCCTGGATCACTGTTGAAACTTGAGTTTTATGTCAAATCCACATGAATTAAATGACAGAAACTAATTTTCTCACTGCATCTTTGATTCATTTTGTCCAGCTGCAGACTATTAGACTCTGTGCAATCAGAGTTGTGTAGTTGGTGCTTTTGATCAGTTTTGAGTTAATTAATTTCAAGTCTATGGAACACAAAATGTCCCAAAAATCACTCTGTCCTTCTAAAATCTTACTGGTTTTGGTGGTGGCCGTCTGGGAGGGTGGAGGGATTTGGACCGTGAACCTCTGACCCGTCAGAGACACCGGGGTTCCAACCTTAGAGGAAACCGACTGAACGGAAGGGGTTCCTGAGGACCAAACAGAGGGGTCAGAGGTCAGGCTTGCTTACTGGTTCTACTGGTTCCTCTCCTGGACTCACCCAGTGTGGGCGTTGTGGGTCTGCTGGAGACAGCGCCGACGCTGAGGCGAGGCACCGATATCCGGCCGGCGGATGACGACACCTGCAGGGGAAGAGGAGAGAGGTCAGAGGTCATCAGAGTGGGGATTAGGGGTGAGGAAGAGGAGCAGACCTTCTTCTGGATGGACTTGAGGCGGTAGTTGGGCGCAGTGAGGCAGTAGCGGTCGGGCGGCAGGCGGGGGCCGGTGTAGGGCTTGATGAGTGGCAGCGGAGTCTGGTTCTTCTGCCGCGCCGCCTCCAGCAGGAACTGGACACAGAGCACATCATGGACACCAGAACCACAACCGGGCCCTGGGCCACAGGTTGGCGGGGCTTACGTCTCGCGGCGGCGGCGAGGTGAAGGACTGGTCCATCCGGCACTGAATGGCCAGCTTGATGTCGTCGGCGTCCACCGCAGACTTCTTGGCGTGAGACGCGTAGATCTTAGCGTCTTCGATGATCGTCGTCACGTATCCTGGAGAAAGCAGGGGTCAGAGGTCACTTCCCGCTACAGGTCAACCTGAGACCACCCTGAACGGGTCAGAGGTCACCTGATCTGAACCTTCTTCTTCAGTGACTTACTGTAAGTGAACTCCAGCATCTGGTTGATGACTCGAGGCTCGTATTCCATGACGCCCATGTCCTTCAGGATCTGGATCATCACCTGGAAAACACAGAGCGGATTCATCAGAACCAGCATGGTTCTGATGGGTTCTGGAAAGCCTTGGAAAATATTCTGAACTCTTTCTGGATCAATCAGACAGGACTATATTTTAAATAAAGTTTTTAATGTTTCTGTAAACTTATCAGTGTTATCTGATAGTTTCTCCTTTAGGCGATGTTTTAAATCTGTTGGTGGCTGCTTGTTGAATTAGACCATTACATGAAAGCCAGAATCGGCTCCTTTCCAACAATTATAATGACAATTAATGTTCAGGTTCATAATAATAATGAGGAATAAAATCAGAACTATGAAGAATTTTTGGTTTATTCTGATGATACAACATTTATTTTACCAGATGAGTCACATAATTCTCATAACTACATTTTACATATGAAGAGATGTAATAAATTAGATTTATGAAGAAGAAAATGTTTCATTGAAATTAATGTTTATTGTATTTCATTGTACGGCCACTCTCATTTTTGAGAGGATGACCTTATGGAGGTAATAATAATAAAAAGTGTTTCATGAGCATCTGTTCTAACATTAAATAGTACGAGATGGTAATCTACTTCTATTATTATTGAAAATAACATTTGATTTATTGTGATTACGTAAGCAAACATTTAACTGACAGTAAACCAGCTGCACTGATTAAAGGCTGATTGAGCATCATTAACCAGGTGACCAAATTTATCACAACACCTCTCCGTTTTAAACCTCTGCAGTTAGCTTTAAGGCTTCAGCAAAAACATAAATGTAATGTATAATAAGTATACATTTATTTCATCTTCTTTAAATGTGCTTTATGTTCAGCTAAAATCAACAAATAATAATACATTTACGTTAAATGTTTGTTTTTATCCCTACGATTGAAAACAGCGCGGAGCTAAAAGCTAGCGGCTAACAGCTAAGCTAACAAGTTAAACAGAGTCTCCGTTCATTTTAGCTGCAGTTCAGAACAACTGCTAATATGACATAAACTGCTTTAGTTCAGCCAAACCAAACAGTTTAATGGAATAAACGTCTGGAAGTTACCTGCGCATCTTTTGGGATAGTTTTCGGTGCAGACATCTTACGACTACTGCTTCTGCTGCTTCACACAACACTGGGACCGCAATGCCGTGCTGCCACCTACAGGTTTACATGAGGAACTGCACCTATTTATAATGAAACTGGCTCAAATAGAACAGAATAGAACCAGGATGGTGAAACAATATCAACACTCATTGTTTTCTCACACAGAAAACAGAAATATATAAATTTACAAGAATATTAAAAAACATATAAGAAGAGAATAATAACACAAAATAAACAACTGGAAGCAAAACAACAACAATTTGTCCCATTTTAATGTGTGGTATTGCCTGTTGTTTAAAGTCATTGATATTTATGCATATCTTCATGTCTTCCACATTTGTTATTTTATTTTGTCAAATATTTCACTCCTTCTCTCATCTCATCATAAACTTTAACATTGTAGTGTTTATTTCCTTATCAACCAGAAATATTTCTAACATTTCTATGAACTCCTTCTGCGTGTTATTCATATTTATTAATAATTTAAAACATATAAAATGTGTCAGAATATGCACAACAGTCATGAATATTTTAATGGGAAATCTGGATTCACCGAGTGAGGAGAGAACAAAGTTACATTTCCCCTGAAACACATTAAGAACTCAACAACATTGCACCATAAAGGGTGCATAGCCAGCAGGGGGCGCTGCAGGATAAAGAACAACATGTGGAAACATCAGTAAGTCTTGATGTTTCAGTTTCAATTAGCAGCTTGGTGAAGAAATCACCAAAGAAAAACATCGAACCAGCGCCTTCCCCAATAATAATGATAATCAATAAGCTGATAATTGATAAGCTGATAATCAATAAGCTGAAGGTTATTATTCATGACTGGGTCGTGACAAGAGGAAAACTGTTGGGAATTATAAACGGAGCTGCGTGCCGAGTCTTATCTACAACAAGTCTCTGCAGGTCGAAGGTCAACCACACAGACCCGAGGAAGCCCAGCAGAACCTTCACAGAACCTTTACAGAATCGCTGCTGAGCTACACCAGAACCACTTCAGAACCTCCTGAGCCGACACCATCCAGAGGTCCTACTCTTCCTCTGGATCAGAACCAGCTGCTGTCAGGTTAACACAGAGGTTCTAGAGAACTTCAGGCTTTCTGGACCCAGACTTGATGCTTCCTATCACACTGGACCTCCAGAAGCCGAAGAGGAATCATGGGGTCCAGCAGTTTCCCATGATTTCTCTTCCTGATCCGCTTCGTCTACAGCACAGAAGAAACCAAGTGATGACATCACAAGATAATAATAATAATAATAATAATAATAATAATAATAATAATAATAATAATAATAACAGCACCCTTAGGCAGCAGGTCCAGGAGTTTTTCACCGGGTCGTGAAGCCATGACAGGTAGGGGTCATGCTGGGGTCAGCAGGTCAGCACCATGGCAACCGGTGATGAACTCAGGTGTCATTAAGCCTTTAGCTGCTGCTGGTTAACGATTGACTGTTCAACGGGAAAACACACACGCGCGCACACACACACACACATACAGGCTGACAGAACTGGACCAACACACCCACCCTGATGGGGTTCTGCTGAAGCCGGGTCGATGGGACCGGTTCCCAGAGCCTCCAGAACCGGGTCAGAATCTGAAGCAGGTCTCAGACCGGTTCCTGCCAACCCGTTCAGATCCGGATCAGTGGCCGGGTTCTACAGCTACAGGTTCTGGAAGGAAATCAGGAATCTGGAATGTTGAAACCTCAGACATTATCACAGGGACGAAGGTTAACGAGGGGAGATTGGAAGGGGGCGGAGCCTCAGGGAGAGCAGGTACTCAGCTCTGCAGATGAGAAACATCAGGCTGACAGAACTGGACCTTCAGAACCTAGCAAATGGTTCTGACAGAGTCCAGGTTAACGACTCTGGACTCTGGTGAACGAGAACCAGAGAACCCATTAGGTCTTGGTTCTGACTGGTAGAACCAAGACCTACCAGGTCCACTTGTTGGACCCAAACTGGTATCAAATAAGGATCCAAACCCGACTGGTCCAGATGGGCCACAGACCGGGTCTGGTTAATTGGCTTAACATCTGGGTCGGTGTTGGTTCTGCTCCACGTGGAGAAACTCATCAGTAACCAGGAACCATACCAGAGACCAGAACTGTACCAGAACCGGACCGGCTCTGGTTTCCTCTCTGCTTTATAGTTTCTCCTAGCTGATCTTCCACTCATCAACTCAACTTCCTCTTCTGCAGCCAAAGCAGACAGAACCGTTCCTGTTCTGGTTCTGACCCGTACCACCTTATTAAACTCATCAGTTCTGATCTTTACTGAATCTGAAATTATTTTTAATTTCGTCAAAATGGAAAAATAAATTAACCTGACATTAATAAAATGTTATTTACTTTAACTCCTTTTTACCAATTTAAAACATTTGTGACATTAAAAGAACAGTTACACAGATGCTAAGTTAAAATGTTATTAAATTAAAACAATGAAACGCATTACAAAACTGTGTTTTATTAAATTTAAGAAAATAACATTTTAACAGTAAAGTTTACAATCATCATTATCATCAATACATTTATGTATAAAGCAGTTTTACAGTCATAAAATAAAAGCATAAAAATAAAGTGACCAAACTAAGCACACAATAATGAATCAAAAACTCAATTCAAAACATAATAAAACGACACAGTTAAACCAATAAAATCAATAGGCCTACTAATAAAAGTTAGATCAGTCCCAGTTTGGTTGGAGCCCAGTGAATGTTAATAACATGTTTTCAGAAGGTTGACATGTTTAATGTGCAAAACTATCTAGAATTTATTTTATATAATTAAGAAATGCAACAATAAAAGTTCGAACTGTTAAATTAATTAACTATAATTTAATTTAACAATTTTTCAAAAACTGCTTTGCTTTACTCTTAGTTTTTGTTTGAAATATATTATGTTTTCATTTTTAAATATTTAACATCTTTCTAATTTTCAACTTGAGTAAATTTTGTTTATTTTTGTCACACATCACATTGTTTTCTGATCAATAAATATAATTACATAATAATAATTACCATTAATGTTATAAGTCGATTATAACAACCAATATTATTAATATACTGTTCTTATCAGTATAGTTTAAAGAAATTTAAATAATTTATTTTTTATATGAATTTCATCAGAGAAATTTAATAATAATGAAACACAAAATATATATTTAAAATAAATAACATAGATAAATATGAAATATTTATTTTCTAACATTAAAATTATAATAATTTCAACTTTAATATTGTTAAACAATTAAATTAAGTAGCCTATTTGCTCTTTAATATTTTCTAAAACTAAAATAAAACTACGAATAAATGTGACATTTATATAAAAGCGTTTTCATAGTGAATAAATGGGAGTTTAAAGGCTGGAATCTGATAAGTTACCTGGAACACCTGAGCTGATAGCGGTGGTCCTACCAAGGCTGGAACCGGGCCAGTTCTGGTTGAGGAGCTCCCGGTACCGGGTGGAGAACTGTGAATGAACTGGGAACATCGCTCATCCGGTGTGAGCGGAGGAAGCTGCTGCTCCGGTTTGTTCAGCGGGGAATACCAGTAGTCTGCCGCCGGTGGGAGCGACGCTAATCTGGGCTAATCAGGCCTTTACTGCCGCTGCTTTACGGCTCTGTGTTGATCCTCCATCAGAGCCAATAGCCGTATTAGAGCCAGTTAGCATATTGTAAATGAAAGTTTATGGGAAAATGACCCATAAACAAGCGGCTATATAAGCCTGGGAGTTTATGGGCTGCGAGGGGTGCACTTACTTACGCTCTTTTATTTGCTCTAATCACTGTTTATGGAGCAGCGGGAGCAGAACAGAGGAAATGTCTCTGCAGCGGTTCGGAGGCCCTGAGGCCTGGTCCGGACCGGCAGCCGGCCCGCGGCTGGCAGCCATTTTGTTTGGAGGAGCAGAAATGTGTCCTAAAATGGCCGCTGTCAGCTAGCCTTCACCAGCTTCCTGAGCTACCGGGCCTTCCCCAACCGAACCCAGCTGGGCCCAGTTGAACCTACCCGACCCAAATGGACTAGCAGAACCAGGAAGAACGTTCCAGAGGAACGTTCTTCCTGGTTAACTCAGTTAAAGGTGAACACGGAGCAACGGAGCAACGGAGCAGCGGAGCAGCGTTTCTCGGTCGGCGCCACTTCCTGCTGCTGCTGGATGAACTTTGACCCAAGATAAGAGGCCAGGATGTTCCTCATTAACAGAGCGCAGCTCCCCACCAGACCGGGTCGTAAATCTGCTGGTTCTGCTGGGAGTCCCAAAGTCAGGCTGTAGACTCGGAGAACCAGAATCGGCAGGTCCAATTACCAGTTTACTCTGTTCACAACTCATAACAGGGCTTTGAACCAGAACCATTACCTTCCAAAAGCATAGATGTGATGGACCGATTTGATTTACGTCAACCAATCCGTGTTAGCTAGTTAGCTGTTAGCTAGCAGTAAATCGATCATCCTGTGGTCTAACCTTCAGGTCCAAACTGTTTTACCAGCCAGACGGAGCGACCCGCAGTGACCTGATACACCCAGAGATTACAGAGTGACGGCCACCAGTAGTAGATGAGCTGAATGACATCATCAGTGTTGCCATGGCTCCTGTGAATGTGCTCCTCCCATTTCCTGCCCAGAGAGGAACACTCTGCCAGTGGAGACACACCAACCTGGACTGACCCAGATACTACCTAGTTAGAGGCAACCACTGGTTCCGTGGTTCTCCATCTAGCCCTGTTTGATCTGATCCAATATGACTGCTGGCAGCAAGGGAAGCCCTTAGAATGATGCCACCTCCACCATTTGAACCTCTGTTTGCTCTGTCCTCCCTGGAGGATCCAGTCTCTGATGGTCCAATAGGGACCAGAACCTGGTTGGACCTGATCATCTGTCCAACAGTCTGTCGGCATGGAAACGGGGTGAAGTGGGCGGGGCATCAGGCGGGTTAAAGGTTTTGACCGATCAGAGAAAACCTGCAGATTCTCTGAGCTTCTATAGCAATCAGATGTTTAAGACAACGTCTTCGTCACATTCAGACATTTTAATGTCTCTGACTCAAATTAAGGAAAATTAATATTAGAAAATGTCAAAAATATTAAAGTCAGAGGAACAATCAGCTTCCAGATTGTTTCTGTTTGGGACGTTTCCCCCTCAGAGATCTGCAGCTCCTCCCTCCTCCAACATTTCTGCGTCTCTGAGGAGAAGCCATCTTTACTGCGTCCATCCCATAATAAACTTTATGGCTTCGCTCTCATTATGTCTGTTTGCCCAAAAATGAGGTGAGGAGCAGCAGCTGCTGCAGAGGATCCACCCAGATACTCTGGATTCCTCTGACTGGGGAGACTGGATCTGATCAGGTTAAAGGATCCAGATCTGATCCAGGTCAGATCTTCTGTTTCTGTCAGTACATATAAACGGACCTCTAAGGTCTGACTCTGGACTCTTAGTAAAGTTTCATTAATAAACTGAATTTAATTCTTTGATGTTTTCCAGAATAACTCCAGAATTTTTCAATTAAATGTTGAATTGATTATTTTAATATATGGATCATGTTTTTCTCTTCCTGAACCTCCAGCAGCTCCACTGGACTTTCTGTTATGATTTTGATTCATTTACTCAAACTTTATCAGCTCCTTATTCGGTCTCTGATTGGCTGTTGCGTGTGATTGGCCGATCAGGCCCTCCTGGCAACTCTGCCCCAGAAAGCAGAGTGGAGCTCAGAGAACCAACAGAACTGGGCTTTTTATGAACCAACCCAATAAAGGAGACAAGGTAAGGGTTAAGGTTAACCCCCCAACCCTAACCCAGCCTTCCATCACATCCACATCCAGAATGGACCAGAACCACATCCAGAATGGCTCAGAACCAGAGCAGCTTGCTGTGTCAAAACCACAGATGGATCAGAACCGCTAACAGAACTAAAACATTCTGGTTCCAGTAAAAATTAGCAGCCGGTCCGAGAACTACCAGTTCTTCCGGTACCACTGAGCCGGTTCTACTAGATCTTTTGGTTTGACTAAAATGTGATAAAATTCAGAGTGAAGCGCCGAGAAGAACCTCCTCTGGACCTGTCGGTTCATATTGACCTTGTGGTGACCTTCGGGGACCTTCTGATCCAACTTGTTCTACTCATTTGGGTCCAGATATTCTAACAGAGCCTGACGCTTTAACTTTCCATCACTGATTTCCTGTCAATGTCAGAAAATTACCTGATTTATGTTTGTTAAATTTTCACCTTTACTCCTGAAAAAACATTTTTAAAATAGAAATATGGCCCTAATCTCAGGATTCCAACATTTCTTCAGAGTATTTCTGTTTCTGCTCTCAGTGACTCGGCACATTGTCACACTCAGGTCACATTAACGAGGAGGCGTGGCCATGTATGACGTGACGCACGCTTCATGACGTCAGCTGCAGGTGTCACAGATGTTAATGAATTATATAGACGATAAGGGTTCAGGTTAAGGTGCTTATGACTATAAATAGGAACTACTGATGCTATCAGGTCACAAAAATAAAAATGTTCACTTCAATTCATAAAGTTAAAAATCAATTGATTGGATTGAATAATCTAGAGTATGAACAAATGTTTCTGATTAAAAATATTAAATTAAAATATTTAATTTTCTCTTAGCTGTTCTGAACATGGTTCAGAACCATAATGGGGTTTTGATTCGTCCTGAGCTGCTGGAGCATCTGCAGCCTTGAAACGACTAACCTGATAAACCTGAAGGCAGCCCTGTTGTCACGGCAACGGAAAGTCAAGGCCAGGAAATACCTGGTCATAATCAGCTTCACTTCATGACCAGGTGATTTATGATTTAAGCTGTAAAGATGTTTGATTCAGAAATAGAAACGGATCAGTTCAGGAGTTCCTCAGGGCTGACAGCTCGAGTCTCTTTTTAAATTTAAAAGCTTTTTGAAACTTTTGATTTCTGAGAGTTTCAAGACCAATGATTCCTGAAGATCTGTTTCATTTGGCCACAGAACGAAGGTCTCAAGTTCAAGACGCTGGCCTCCATGGTTAGCTGCCACACACACACACACACACGCCCGCTGCAGATAGTGTGTATCAGCGTCAGATAGGGCTGTTGTTGGAGGACAAAGGTCTCAGTGTGGACAGATAGCAGATCCTGTGTTTGCCCTTTGGACGCCACACCTCAACCGATGCGCCGCTCAGCAAACACGGTTCTGTTTGAGCAGAACTCCAGAACAGCTTATTAAAAACAGACAATCGATGCTCCAGGTTCGATCAGGCCCGATTCAGTGGTTCCACCAACATGTCTGCTGGTTCTGTCTGGTTTAAATTCTGATTCCTGAAACATTCGATCAATGGGCGTTGAGGCAAGCCGATCAGCAGGAACAGGACGTTTACCCGACCAGGACATCCTGACTGGGTCTGGGTTCTGAGTCTGGGGTCTGGACCTGCGAGTCCACGACTGCAGGACAAAAACACCAACACAAACTTTCACAATAAAACTTTAATAAAAACAACATTTGAAATGTACAAATGATGAATTCTAAAATCACCGAAATTTACAAGAAATCAGAGCAAAAACAAACATCTGCAGGAACGTTTGGAAAACCTGGTTCCTACAGAACTGGACCAGAACCTGAATCTGATCAAAGCCACCAGGCGGGTCAGGATCTGGAGTTCTGATTCCAAATATTTCAGCTTCCGAATGTTGAAACTTTGAGTTGGAAACTTTTTCCCTCCTGGTTTTACTGGATCGATGGAACCGGACCAATTAAAGTTCTGGTCCAGATTCTCCCTCCAGAACTTCTCTCTAGACGCTGTTACCACGAAAACAACGGGGGCAGAGGCTTTGATTGGTCCACCAGAAATAGGAAGTTTAATTATTAATGATTAATGTTTTCATAGACTGGACGGGACCACTGGTTACCAGTTACTGATTCCCTGACTCTTTGTTTTGTAATCATGTTTTAATATCTAAACTGTTAGATTTTTTTTTTTTTTAAATCTGTGGATTACTTTACTTTATAGTTTTTTTAACAGCTCATTAATTGTTTTCAGGACATCTGATGTCATAATATTTATGCAAATTGCATCAACTTTCCTTCAGATGTTTTATTCAGGATTAAATAAACATTCAAGTTATTGTTATGTTTTCATTCCTTTCTAATTAAACATAAAATCTGTTTCTTTGTGTTTTATTCTCTAAATTCCCAAAATAAAATAATTGAGAAGAAAATACATAAATAAACGTTTAATCTGGAGATGTTTAATAAAAGCTTAGACCTTTTATGAAGTTTTTCAGACAAATGACGATCATACTGATCATATTGATTATATTAATCTGGACAGGAAAGTATCCTCAGGATTAAAACTTTAAAATAAGAATATTTCCCTCAATTGATCGAGTTATTATTGATATTACTATTGATATTTACTATTTCTGAGACGACTGACGGGTAAACATGCTGATAAATAAATCTGACAAATTCTTTATACAAATGTATAAAATTCAAAGTGTATGGCTCGGATGATGACATGAGTCCAGATGATTAAGTGTTACAATAACATTAGAAAATAAAACAACCTATAAAAGCAATTACTTCAGTTTTAGTAAAACGTCCGATAAAAAGTTATGTTTTAAATTTTAATGCAGTTTTTAATTATTTCTTGTTGAATGGAGAAAAAAGAAACCTTCAGAGTTTTACATCCAGAATAAAATGGGAAAATGGTTCTGACTGAAGTTTCCAAGACCACCAGAGCCAATCAGAACCGACTGGTTCTGACCATTAGTTTTACCGTCAGCTGTTGAACAGTCTGAAGTTAAAAAAAAAAACGTAACGATGAGTCAACAGGTCCAGATCCAGGTCAGAGGTCAGAGGTAACAGCAGTCTCTGCTGTTGGCTGAAGGTTTCAGGTTCTGTACAGAGCGGGTCCAGCAGCTCTACCAGAACCCAGGAGGAGCTCAGGGTTCACCTGACCTCCTGTCAGCCAATCAGAAACCAGAGCAGTTCTTCCTGAAGCTCTGCGACCTTTGAACCCCAAGTCTGGAGCTGATTGGTCCAACCACCAGAGGAGCCGAGTTCTGGACCGATCAGAGTTCTTCCAGCCGTTCCGGATGAAACAGTCAGAGAAAGTTTGGTGGAAGGACGACTCCTTCTGAGGTTTTGCAGCTCAGTACTCCTCCTTGATGTTTAGAGTCAGAGATGATGGAGACACCAGTCCGTTGCTGCCGCTGCTGCTGGTAACCATGGCGACGCTGCTGCTGCTGTTGAGTGCGACCCCTCCAGTGCTGCAGGAGGGGGGGGTGGGCGTGGTGGTGGAGGAGGCCGGCTGCTGCAGCTTCTTCTTGTTGATCTTCCTCTCCTTTGCTCGGCGGTTCTGGAACCAGATCTTCACCTGGAAACAGATCAGAACGTTGGTTTAGCAGAACATGGCTGGTTGGTTTGAGCTTCCAAATGATTTACTCAAACATGGACAACAAACTTTTACATCACATTATATCGGTTAAAAACAGAGAGATCTACCACAGAGCCTCAACTTGGAAGCTCTGGACATTCTTCCTGGTGACCGGATCGGTTCGGAACAGAGCAGATCAGATCGGACCGTACCTGTCTCTCTGATAGGCTGAGCGCCGTGGCCAGCTCCGCCTTCCTCCGGATGGTGATGTACTTGCTGTAGTGGAACTCCTTCTCCAGCTCTAGACGCTGGTGGTCGGTGTACACCACCCGGTATTTATCCTTGGTACGAGTTTTACCATCTGCAAGAGGAGGAGAGAGGCTGAGGATCCAGAGGAGATCAGGTCACATGACCCACCGTCATCCATCCATCCATCCATCCATCCATCCATCCATCCATACATCCATCCATCCATCCATCCAACCATCCATCCATCCAACCATCCATCCATCCATCCATCCATCCATCCATCCATCCATCCATCCATCCAACCATCCATCCATCCATCCATCCATCCATCCA
>CAEGAD010031369.1:0-25333 GCA_903067055.1 Poeciliopsis paucimaculata | reverse complement strand
GAATCGATCTACCTCCAACCAAGTTGAGAAGCAAACTGAGAATTCTTGTATCTCTGTGAACATTTATGACATCATCAATGAGAACAGAGATTCTCATCGACATGATGATGTCAAACATGTCCCATGTTCTTGTTTTAGTTGCTATGGAAACACAAGGAGTTATGAATGAGGTAAGATTACTGTCAATTAAAAATGCATGTGTAGACATCTACGTTCATAAATGTAAGTCAATAAATGTGCAGAAATTTAGGTTTTGGCCATTTTCCAACTCATGCATGTAAAAATGTGAGATTTCAGGGTTGAAATATAAAATCTTGTGTGGAAAATGTGTTTCAATTTGACACAATGTTCTGGGTCGACCGTGGAACCTCTGGAGATGACGAAGCAAAGGATTCTTCAGAAACTCAAGAAAATGATAAATACTGACCATCCTCCTCATGAGACCGATTTCCTAATTTGTGCAAAATTTCCCTCTGAGAAAGACCAGTTGATTTTAACGAATACATTTAAAACACATCGGGACTGTTCACACATACCAAAACCTGCATTTAAAACTCAGAAGAATGACCATTTGAGAAGAATCTTTATTTAAACTTGGGCAGAGGTATACCATCTCTAAAATATGTATGCATACTCAGCAGTATGTACAATTTTATCTAGTTGACGACTCACATCTAGAACTTAAAAATAAGAAACAGGAAGAATGTACATGATGAAGACATATTAACATGGTCTAATCCTTGACACAGAAAACAAATTGAAACAAGAGAAGCAGACCAGAGAAGCTTTTTTTTTTTTAAATCCACCTGAGTCCAACGTGTTTCCCACCTCTGTAGCGTTCCACGAAAAACAGTGCACAAGTAGAAATCAGGTATTTGAACATAAATTTTCACCTTTACTTCCACAACTTGGAACAAGATTATCCACAGCACTGATTGCAGTACAGCAGCTGTGGTTGTTTAAAGGCTTTATCAGCAAAGTCAAGGTAAGAGTGAAAGCAACTATCAAACAGCAGAAATATTTAAAGGAAGAGAAAATTATGTTTTGGCATATGAAAGGGTTTTCATGGTATGGGTCATTTTAGGAAGAGAAGTAGCACCACCTGCCTTGATAGATTAAAAAAGAAAAACAAAAAAAACAAACAACAAAAATAATAAGTATTGAAGGATTGACAATTGACAGACTGATTGGAGAAAAACTCATCTAATGTGCAGCAGAGGAGGCCTTGCTGTCCAGCAGTTTCTCCACCATGAGCTTGGCGTAGCGCATGCGGCTGGCCAGCTCCCTGCAGCAGCCGAACTCCTCCAGCAGAGACAGCTTGTAGGTGCGGAAGTCCCGCTTCTCGTCAATGTAGGTCACGGCAGCCATCAGCGGACAGAGGATCAGTTTAGTGTGGTCCTAAACCCCCACCCAAAAAAAACAAACAGATGATGGCTTTAGCATGGAGCGTGGTGAGGCTGAAGACGGACAGCAGGAGAGGGAGCGATGTGGGTGGAGTCAAACCTGGAAGAAGTTGATCTGGACTGTGCCGTTGCTGAGGTGCAGGACGATGGCGCTCTTTGTTCTAAACCACAACGAGAGGTATGGTAGCCGCGCCAGCTCGTCCCCTTCCCGCCGCGCCACGTTGGCGCCGGCCTTCAGCAGGTGCTCGCTCATGTAGTTACGGAAGTACTTAAGCAACGTTATCTATTAATAAAAAAAAAAAAAAAATTATCCAGTACTAAAGACGGCATTTAAGCTTTCCTAAAGACTGTTGGAGAATCGTTTATTAATTTTTATCCAGAGCAGAAAGCAAGCTGAACCAGGAGCTCAACTAATGAGCTGAACCAGGAGCTAAGGAGGTGAATACTGACCTTCTTGTTGAGCGTAGCGGGAAACGAGCGGACACTCATGTAGGACTCGGCAGCCATCTTGTCGATGTACTGCAGGCTGTCTCCGTCCGCGTACATGATGAGACGAGTGTAATCGTTGAACAGAACACCCACACTGTTGTCACACAGCTGGTAGCCTGTAAACGAGAGGTATGGTAGCCGCATTTAAACACTGAGGATGTTTTTTTTTTTTTTCTTTTAAAATCATAAATTGTTTCTGAACATTGTTGGAGCATTAAAGAAAGATTTGATTGGACAGAAACCAATCTCAATTATCATACAGAAGACCAGTCTGTGATGTAGTGAAATTTGAACGGAATTGAAACCAAATGATTTTATTCCAAATCAACCAACCAGTGAAGAATATTTCAGCTCCAGTTAACGTACAATAATATCTATAATATTATTGTATATTATTATTTTTTTGAGAACAATTCAGTTTGATTTTCCAGACAGGTGGAGTTTCAGTCTAAACCCACATGTGAACATTTACACCCAAAGATGAACTGAAGAGACATTTAAAACAAATGTAAATGACAAATACGCATACTGCCTTGCACATAACTGCATAGTTAATGACCATGCAGCCCAGTCAGTAACAGTTTTATAGAGTGATTATCAGTACACGTCATCTTGTGTCAGTCACTCTACTGAACATGTCGCTTGCAGAAAGCAGGCAAAAATACATTATTCTAACATTTAAACCATTTACAATTGGACTAAAAATAATTTACAAACTGCTCCAGTGGGATGTCTTGGCTTGTACATTTCAGATTTGTATCTCTTGGATGGTGGGACAAGGAATACAACTCGCAACTCACGTTTTTCCTCATGCACACTTATTCAAACTGTAAAATGGGGGGGGGAAATAAATAAAAAAGCCACACTTTATGCCTTTCTGCAGATCCCTTCATAGTTCTGTTAGAGCTTAATTGATGTTTGTGAATTAGATGTCTTACATTCTCACTCTTTGGACTTTTCTAGTACTTACCCAGCCCGTATTTATCTGAGTAGTCAACCCATTTACTGATCCAGAAAATGGGAATGCATGCAGGATCCTCTGCTTCCTCTGAAAAGATAAAGCAAACTTTTCTAAGTTGATCTTTTCTAACTTGACAAAGAGCCAAGAAAAACTGGAAAACAACCCACCTTGCCGGATGAATGCCTTCTCTGCAGGCTTGGAGGCCATGATGCTGTTGAGCTGCTGCAGCATGTCTTTCAAGTGGTTCTCTGATGGCTCAACCTCTCTGCAAACAGAATACAAGTCAGAATGGTTTATATCTCAACAGATTGAAAACACAACTTAGAATAGAATATACTTTATTGATCCCCAAGGAGAAATAGCTTATTTGTTGAAAGCAACTCCATCTTAGGTAATAAATAAAGTTTGTAAAATATATATACACCTAAGAGTGATAAGTTCAAAATAACTAGATATAAGCAAATAAATAAACAAGCAATCACATGCAATATGTTTATCAATAATCTATAAATGTGCGCAGAAAAAATGTGCATCAATTAAAACAGACTTGGGGATTGTAACAGGCAGAAATGATGAAAAAGAAAAACTTGAACCCAGACTTGCAGAAAATTTCTCATCTTACTTTGGCACAGCATCGTCTTTCACCTCCATCTTCTCTGTCCCACCTAAAACCAAAACAGCAATATTTATTAAGAATCAGATCCACTACTGGCTTCATTCAGACCTGATATGATCAAGAGACTCATTACCCTTGTTGTTCAAAGCAGAGAGGGGACGTCGCTGGCCGAGCTCTGCAGCGGTGGAGGGGGCGATGGAGAAGCGTGGGGGCACAGTGAGGCATGTGGTGGGCAGGCGCAGCGGGATGTAGCCTGACGTGAGGAACTCGTCCTCTTGCAGCTGAGTGATGGTGGGCCTCTGAGCAGGATCAGCGTGCAGCATCCTCTTGATTAGCGACGCTGCAGCGGGGTTGATGTGCTGCATACAGTCCAGGAGATTTAAACTACACCTGTTCTATAAGTTCCACAAAGCAGCATAAACACAGCAATCTTACCCAGGGGATGACATAGTTGTTTTTCTTGATGCGACTGTATGTTTCCTTCAGACACGATGTTTCAAACGGGGGTTTACCCACCAACAGAGTGTATCTGAGACAGCAGACAGAGGACAGGTTACTGCACTGGATCATTACCTGTTGTCAAGATAATGATCTTCACCAATTTGGTTCCATACTTACAGTATGCATCCCAGTGACCAGACGTCCACTTCGTAACTGTGGCCTTTTTTACAGAGAACTTCAGGTGCTATGTAGTTGGGCGTTCCACACAACGTCTTCTTCCGTTCGCCGTCAAACTCGATCTTAGTAGCCAAACCAAAGTCCCCTAGAAAACAAATATGGAATGTTTTAAATGTTAAGACATCAACATATTTAGAACAAGAAAAGGAGTCCAAAAGACTTGCATTTTTCATCTGAACAAATATAAAGCAACATGTAATAACACATGAATTACTATTGAAAAATCTGCCTTTTAGGTGTATTGTGATGCGATGCAGGTTCGTGCATTTTCTGCACAAGAGTGATTAAACAACAACTTAACTTGAAATGATTACAGACCATTAGTGATCATGAGAACCGAGCATTCCAGATACATCTACTCCTCTTTAAATTATGTTTCATTTTTGTTGTTTGCCAATTTTTCTGAAATCCACATAGGTCTTGTTTACTGTCAAAACAGTGCTTCATCACTCGTTTGTGGGGAGCTGGGGCTGAAGCATCTCCAAGGCAGACCTGTCCAGTCTGGAGAAGCCAATCAGACAGGCTGGCTCAAAGGCAGAGAGGAGAACATTACAGAAACTCCTGATAATATGGACAAAACCAGCCACTCTGCACACTCAGCCAAGTAAACTGGTTCAGTGGGAGTCTGCTTCTTTCACCTCCTCACTGGGAAGAAGGAGGGCTAACAGGAATGCAACATAAACAAAGAAACTATCGGATTGGAGGTCCTTTTTAAAAATATATATATTTTATCTATATTTAGGAGTGCTGTGTGGGAGATGAAGACAATAAGTTCCCTGAGGGAAAAACCCAAAGGGATTAAAAGTGTTTCCCATCTTTCTATTCTCAACATATCAAAAGCCACAGACTGACATATTCTATCCATGAAAGAAAAACAAATCCAGACTGAGTTTTAGTTTACAGAACATTGGTAACAATCACTTTTTAGATCATTAGGCAGAGGCTTCTATTTTTTGCAACCCAGAGAAGAAATTAGAATGAACTTAGAATCCAGGAAAACTGCTCCCAGAACAGGAACATTTAGTTTTTATTACTAATTGTAGAGTACTTATTACTTTGGACTTTTTTAGTATGTTCTAATTTTATAAGAGAATACTTACTCACTTGTACTTTAGGGACCCAGAAGAGGGATTAGAACAAACTTAAAATTTGTTCGAAGTTTGACCCAAGAACTCAGAACAAGAGTGGATTATAAACATTAGATTCTCTCTCCTTGGTTTGCATTTCCTTTTTAATTCACGTAAAGCACTTTGAATTGCCTTGTTGCTGAAAATGTGCTATATAGATAAAATTATATTAGCTTCATGTTTCGTGCAGAACTCTAAAGTTTCACATAAGCATATCATGGCTAAGTACCTATCTTAACCTCCATCTCGTCATTGAGGAAGATGTTCCCCAGCTTCAGGTCTCTGTGAATGACTCTGTTGTTGTGCAGGTAATGGACTCCCTTCAGCAGCTGAGTCATGTAGTACCGGGCCTCTGGCTCTGTGACAGCCTTACGCCGCTTGTGCAGCTCCAACAGAGACTGAAAAAAAGAAGGTTTTAGTAAACACATTAAAAAAAAACGTATTCCAGTTGCCTAAACTGTAAACCCGGAGGCCCTCCTGTAATATTTGCCGTAACATAAAGTTGCAATACATGGTCATTTCTTTCAGCTTAAAATGTAGAGGCTCGGTAAGCGTTGATCGTTTTATTACTACACTTACCCTTCTCCTGCAGATTTCCAGGACCACAAAGACGAAGTCGTCGTCCTCAAAGAAGCCGTGGAAGCCAACAATGTTCGGATGATTCAGGCTCTTGTGAATGGCGATTTCAGACGTCATCTTTTCCCTTTGGTGCTGCTTCAGGATCAGAGATTTCGGCACAATTTTCCCAGCAAATACCTGCTTCGTCTCTACATCTGTGATTTCGTAGCATTTTGCGAAGCCCCCCTTCCCCAGAAATCTTCCTCTCGTGTATCTCTTGGTGGTGCGGGGATCAACCAGGATGTCTGGGATCTCTTTCAGAGGCGCCGACTTCGGATCGGAAAGGGCAGATGTGGGAGCTGGCTTCGCAACACCAGCACTCATTTTGATTTAAGGACGCTTTTCGATTGTTTTTTTTGAAGAAATAAACCACTTAAGCGGTTCAACGAAGCGATTAAAGTTAGCCTTAACTCAACCGACGCTAGTTTAACCTGGCAAGCTAGCTTCCTTCCGCTTGCATTCGTGTTTAAATCAAAACTAACGCCCTTTTTGTGCAAGTGTTCATTAAGACAACATTAACCATTAAAACAACGACGCATGAAAAGAAAACTTTAAAAAAAGTCATTAAATAATTCGCCAGACCTGCCCGACGGTAGTTACGCGATTGTTCTCTCCTGCCTTATGACAACAGTTTTCGGTACAAGTTTAAATTGCTGCCTCTGTCGTTATCGCACTCTCTGATTGGCCCACAGGATTTGAATTGTTGGGCGTTGCAGCAATGCATCGTGGGACTTTGATGTGAAAATAGCCTATCGCTAAACGAGAAAGTTACATCGGCATCGTGATTGGGTGATCACAATCCTGTTGGTTGCTTATGGTTTCCTGAACTAGGAGGTGAAGGGAAATTGAGTATAAATGGGATTTATTTAAGCGTGGTGTGGTTTGAATCGTGATTTAAAACACGAAGCTTTAAAAAAGAGAGTATCTTTCAAAAAAGATAATGTTATTGTACAACGAAAAGTATTTTTGCCAAAGTATTAATAATAACAATATCTTTTAAAATCAAATTTCAAGTGTTATGGATATATGGTTCCGTATTTCCTCTATCTATTTTATCTGCTCACATGCACAAAGCTGCATGCTTACAGCACCATAATATAAGACTGGCGACAGTTCCAAGCATAGAGCTTCACTTGCTGGGCTGAATGAAGCCAGGTGCTGGTCGTTAATGACACTTTGTATCTGTTCCATTATTACTTGTGTATGACTTGTAACATTTAATCATTTTCCGTATTACAGCCTGTTTTATATCTCGTTATTTCTGAATAATGAGATATTCAGAAATAATAAATATCGCATTATTCATGAGATAAGATTAATGACGGTCCGTCCCGGAACCGTTAAACGGACATGGGTGTTACACGGAAGGGAAAATGGTTGCACAACATAAGTGTACTTGGGAAAGGAAAAGTTGGAAGTTTATCAGAATATTTCTTCTTCTTTCCATAAACAAGCGCTTCTGGCGTAAATACTTATTTACAAACATAACTTTTCTCCTACTAGTTGTTACATTTAGAATAATGGGAATATTTTATAAAAGAATAAATCACTCTTTTGTAAATAAAAACTGGATGGAACACGATATTGCACTGGTTAAGCATCTATTATGACTAAGGGAATCTCCTTTCTTACAATTTTTTCTATGCAAATGTAATTTGCCTGCTACACCAGGAGAATGTTTTCTGCTCTACCTAAGGGAATGCTGCTGGAACTTTACCTAAGTGTAACTACTAATGTTCCACCTAATAATGGATCATTGATAGGAGATTTTGATATCTCAAAAATGCTCCAATAAAATTATCAATAATAATATCAATAAAAATAGATATATATAATATAAATTTAATGTATTAGAAATATATTCTTAAACATATCCCTGCTGGTCAGATTATACAAAAAAGGAATGAAAAAAAAAATACAAAAACCAAAGACTGAGGACATTGGTCAGTGGGCAGAGTGGATCCACCACAGCTGTCAGCCCAGACTGCAGCCATCCTGGGTTCAGTTCCCACTGCCAGGCATTCAATGCTTCTATGTCCATTTTATGTCTGTCACCTCAAAAATAAAGCCACCAGGGGCACAAAATCTGAAAACGAGTGGAGTTGTGGGATAAATGTGCAGAAGCTCATGGTCACAGCATTAAAATACATCAGTTATTAATAACTACAGCAGTGTGGACATTGTAGAAACAATTCAGTAAGTGAAACTAGTTACATTGGAATGCCCACCGCTGATGATGGACCAAACAGCTACTAATCTTCATATTGAGTGACTTTTCACCTTTAAATTATGTGTTAAAGCATTATTTAAATTTTACTGACTTAATCCTGTTTAGAAATGAAGAAGAAACAGACACTAAACAATAAAACATCAAAATGTTTAATAGAAATTTTAACACAAACTAACAGGTTTTTTTTGTTCTTTTTTATATAACAATTTTCATCCACAAAATAATAATAATAATAAAAAAAAAAACAGTTAAAACAACAGCTTTACTAAAATAAACAAGGGACAGATGTTTAAAAGGATCTTCAGCCAAACTGGTTTACTGTGTTTTATATATGCAGTAAAAACAAGAGCTTCCTCTTGCAACTTATGGGATGTTCTCAGTTCACAGCATTAAAATACATCAGTTACTAATAACTACAGCAGTGTGGACATTGTAGAAACAATTCAGTAAGTGAAACTAGTTACATTGGAATGCCCACCGCTGATGATGGGTTTAAAGTGGCTACATTAATGTTGCATTACATTAATGTCTGCATCCTTCTCACAACGGTGGAGTTTCAGCGTCAGCTTTCGCACCTTTCTTAGTCGGCCTCACGCTGTAGGGATGTAAAGAAACGTCTCCGTTCTGATGCCCGATCACCAGGGTGTCCTCGTGCCCCCATCGAACCATTTGCCAGTACCCGTCCTCCTGAGCCTCCATCATTTGGGACGTCCCCCCTTCTCCAAGCTCCCACACACAGACACAGCCGCTCTGACTCAGGCCCACCACGCTGCAGCGGTTAACGTCCACTTCACAAAGCCTTGCAGAGCAAAGGAAGAAGAGGTGTGCGTTACCTGAATGTGTACTAAACAAACTTATACAAGCCTTGTTCTCTGTCTGTCTTCATCCCACCTGCCAGTCCAGCCATCTGGAGGATACAGCCAAGTAGATAAGACAGATCTTCCACTCAGAGGGTTGATGCCGACTAAAGAGAACAGAGCTGGCTCTGACCTCTCCTCTGAAAGCAAATATTTCTCTCTTGCCTTTTTCTCTTCTTGATCCAGGGAGCTTAGAAACTGATGTTGCAGCAGGACCAACAACACTCCCTGCACATCAAACACATACAGAAAGTTACCACCCAGAATTTAGGTGGCACAATCATTTCAAGAGTTGCTGGCTACTTACACAGTAGGAATAACCTTTGAGACAGGCTGTGTTGGATAAACTGTCTTCAAGCAGCACTCTGCTCAGCAGCTGGCCACTCTTTAAATTCCTTCAACAAGCAAATGACAGACAATAAAATAGCTCAAAACTTGTATGCAAAAGCCTTGACACGGATGCTCAATTGGATTTAAGACCGGACTTTCATCTGAACCACCAAACGAACCCCGTTCTGTATGTTTAGGCTTGTTATCCTGCTAGAAGATCAACCTTCACCTCAGTCTGAAGACTTTTCAGCCTCCAAAACTTTTTTCCAGGATTGTTTTGTTCCCATCTCCATGAATTTTTACATGAACTGCCCAGCTTCTTTCTCCCTGTTGTATAAGCATTACTCTACAGCATGATGCTGCCACTGTCAAGTGTCTCAGTAGCGACAGAATGTTCAGGGTGATGATGTGCAGAGTTACTTCGACAAATCACACAACATTTTGATAGTTAGTCACAGTCCTTTTAAGATGTTCTTCCACCTGGGCTGTGAAGCTCTGTAGCTCCTCCAGTGTTACAATGGGTCTTCACTTTGCTTCCATTATTCTTACAATTTTTCTCAGTCACTTTGATGAATTTCTCAAATCATTTTCGACATTTTTCAAATGGCAAGTGCATTTCTCAAAATGGTTAGTACAAACAGCAAAACATGGATTACCTGCAAAATCCAATTTCCTCCTCAAAATCATTAAGTTCACCTCTCAAAATTAAATATTTGCATCAAAGATCATATCAGTGCCTCACAGCAAATTCTTGTTTCATTGTATATGGACCAGACAGTCAAATTGATTAGTCATGTTGTCCATAGGACAGTGATTCTGGAGGAATGTTCTGATGGAAAAGAATGAAAAGTCTTTGTGGGGACTTTCCACTGACTCCCATTCATTTCTACAGCCTAACCATTACCCTAAACTCAATTCATATCGTAGTGCTAAACCTTACCCCATCCCAAAAACAGCATTTCCCCTTGTGGAGCCCAGGCTTTGGTCACCACAAGCAGCAGTGGGTCTCCACTACATAATATGTGTCAGGAAAATGGTCTCCCCAAGGTATTAAATACATGGTACACACACACACACACACACACACACAAACATAAAAAAAACGAGCGTTATATTGGATGTTTGGTATTAAAATTACAATTCCAAAAAACAATTATGGTTGATTTTTTAATTGGTCACACAGTGTTAGGTGCTCATACTCTAAACCATAATTTGGTCAAGCTTCAGTCTAATATCACTTACCAGATGAAAAGGTGTCCCACTTCATCTGTACCGATGAGAGCGTCAGGAAGCCCCTCCACTGGAGCAAGGGCGCTCACACAAACACCAGGAGACACGAGAGGCTGAGGAGTCAGTAAGCTGACAGACACGCAAGTTCAGAAAACTAAAAAACTTGTGCATCAGTGCCAAGAGGTTAGACAGACTCTTCCTCACCAGGTGCTGTCTGACAGGGTAAACACCTGCAGAGTGGAGCCTGCGGCCGAGTCGGAGGACGTAACCACTCTGGAGTTGAATAAGCCAGCCACCGCCTGGATGATGTCCTCAAGTATCAGCGTCTGGCTGAGGCTGCAACAGGACAGCAGTCTGCAAAAACAGACAGTTTATATACTGATGAACTGACAAACCGCTTTATCAGTACCTTTATGTCAACGTCGAGCATTTCTCAGAAATTTCCCACTGGTTTGTCTGATTACACATTGAAATGCAGCTAAGCTGGTTGTGCTGTTATGCTCTGAGGTATATCAAATGTAGCTTAATTTTTTATCAACAATTCAGTTCACAATATTAAAATACAGAGCATTACCTCAGCTGTCTTATTTCCAGCTGACCAAGACACACAAACATGAGGCCGGCGGAGTCTGGGACAGGAAACACGTTTATCACAGGCTGCAAAATCAAAACATATTCCATGTCTGAATCAAGAAATATTTAGGATCCTCTTAGAACCTTGTATTTTTTCAACTCATTAAATTACAACAAAATGTTTCAATCAGCTAAAACAATATTTCCCTCCAATTACCAAAGAGACTTTCCACCACCCCAATAAGATCACAATATAGGAACTGAAGTGACGGTTCTTAGTCTTCTTTCTTTCTTCACATAAAATAAAAAGCAGCTGAACAAACGGACGTTTTAAGAAAAAAACACTGAGGCATTAAAATAATAAGAATGTTTTAATCTGAGTCTTTCTTAAATATGTTGTGACCTCTTTGGACGTAATGGACATGGACTGAATTGAAGACAACATTTGTTGTGAAATAAGAAATAACAGAAGAAGTCACCTCACTGAAGGTCCAGGTGTGTTTGAGGCTCCAGTTGCATTCTGAAGTCCGGCTCCACAGGCACACTGCCCACTTTCCTGCTGCTGCAACACACACACCGGCCGATGGGTCCGACACACAGCACACATCCACCAGAGAGCCCCCTGCTGGCGCCTGGCATGCACAAACACTGCTTACCCCACAAAACACAGCTCAAGAGGATGCCCACAATTTTTCTGCTCAGGACGTAAAAAACAAAGCAACAAAGAACAAATTTTACCTCCAGTGTGTGTGTGCACCTCAGTAAGAACTTCTGTGCAGGTCCGTCCGTCGTTATTCCCACTTCCACAGCCGAGCCTTGCAGTTGGATCCTGGATGGAGTCGGGCAGTCGTCAGGTTCTTCTCTGTCCCCCTGATCTCTTGGAACTGGAGGCTCTGATAAATCCTGAAGCTGACTGCAAAAAGAGGGAGGAGGAAGGCTGGAAGGCAGGGAGGTGATGGATGCAACAGGACAGAGATCCAGAAGAGACAAGTCCTGGGTGAACGGGCTGGGAGACGGAGGCAGGCAGAGAGGAGGAGCAGAGGGAGAGGAGTCAGTGGGCAGGCAAGCAGCATTAGGGGTGATTCCCAGGGAGGGCAGGACCGGATTGGAAGCTAGAGTGAGTGGCGGATGGTAGACAGATGGCAGGTCTGCACAGAGGGATCCCACTGCATCCAGAGGAGACTTAAAAAAGAACTGAGAGGCGTTACTTTTAATTGCTCCGTCCTCAAAAGAGTATGTTTTAGTAGGTTCTGCAGGATACTGAGGGTTTGGGTTATTTACAGGTGGGTTTGCTGCAGTGTCGTTAGTGCAGCTGGTCGGAGCTTCCTCTGCTGCTTTACTTTCAGAGAACTCAAAGGAAAGCAACTGAGTGATGCGACCGTCTACGAGTCCGATCTCTTCTAAAGAGGGCTGCTTTTCATTTTCAGACTGCTCAACTTCTGGCTCATCTGAAAGTTGAACATCATTTTCTTTGCACAATGTTCGGCCCACCACAGCCTGTGGTTCATCTGTGTTTATAGATGTACATGTACTGCTGAGGGCTGCCCCGTTTTCAGCTCCAGCTTCAAGCTCTTCAGTAAACTCTTGCACCAGTGAAACAGCTTCTGTTGAGGTATTGAGAGCGTCCGCACTGAGCTCTGCATTCATTTCTAGAATACTTGGGTTACAAAGCTCTTCGTTTAACCGCGTGCCTGTCAAATTATCAGGAACCGTGCATTGTGTCTGCTGTGGAGATATTTGTTCGCTCTTGTTTGGACAGGGAGAATTTCTGATGGTAGATGTGGAACTGAGCGGGAGGGAACAAGGCATCAGCAGATCGACGGCGCTGTGCCGGCAGCTGGAGCGTCTGCGTGTGTTGTGTGACGGGGCTGATTCCACGGCAACCTGACGGAGCTTGTGCAGTTTCAAGGAGGCAAACTGATCATCAGGGAGGTGAAAATCTTGCTGGATGTCCAGGCTCTTCAGGCGGCTGATCAAAGAGGGAAGAGAAAGCTGAGCTGTCTGAGGCGATGAAGAGGAGGAGGAGGAAGGCAGGAGAAGAGCCTGACAGTCTGATGAGCCTGAAGGATACAAGTTAAAGAAAAAGAAAAAAAATAAATTATGAAATTAAGAAAACAAACAAACAAACAAAAAACAATCATGTAAAAACAAAATGATGCTCGTAATTAATGAGGACAGCGTGACTAAAACAGTGTCTACATTTGACCAGGGTGGGTAGACACTCAACTCTCAGATGTTCAAAAGTGTTCCAACATTTCCAAATCCAGCTTGAACCACAGCAGACAGAGGTTACAGGTCAATATGGACAAAAATATAACATATAATATATTTTATCCTTTGTGTTTTTAGGAAGCCTCTTATGGGGGGAATCGTTCTGCCATAATTTGAAAGCACACACTTTCAGTCTAAAAGCAGGACTTCATGTCTTTCTTCTCAAAACTTGTAATGCTTGAACTCAAAACTTCTGCTCTCTTTTAAATATTCACGGTGCTCTCTCAAACCGTTCTCCTCGCGCTCAAAACTCGTCTCTGCTCGGATCAAGTCTCCTCTTGCAAAAAGTACAGTTGTCTGACAACCTCTCAGCCAATAGAATGCAAGTGTTGCACTGGGCGTGTTTGTTTCCTTCTAGTGGGTGCACCTGTGTGGTTACTATCGATTTTAGTAGCTTTCAAATTATGGGAAAAAAATACCCTCATAATCACAAATTCCCATTTCAATACATTGTCTACTTCAGCTTCATTTCCCCAGAAGCTCTCATGCTAAAAATAGCTGGCTTTAACATTTCTTCCCTCTAGTAATGCACATTGTCTGATGATATATATATATATATATATATATACATACATACATATATATATATATACATATATATATGTTTTATTTTTTTTATTTCCTTTATTTAACCAGGTAAACCCTATTGAGATCTGGATCTTATTTTCAAGAGGGACCTGGGAATGATCCTTCTGCAGAAAAGAAAGGGAGAACAACATTTGTGCTGATATGGAGTTTCCAAAGGATACTACTAGTGTTCCACTTAGAAAGATAAATCAATATTAGAGGATTAATATCTTACTTATTTAAGTAAAAATCTCAAAAATAACACAGCCAAATAATACTATCAGTCTGCAGAACCAGAATGACCCCAGGTAAGAATGTGTGTGTACCCCAGGTAAGAATGTGTGTGTACCCCAGGTAAGAATGTGTGTGTACCCCAGGTCTACCTGTGTTCATCTGTTGGGGTCTGCTGATGCTGCTCTTCAGAAAGATAGGATAGATTTTCTCCTGGTGTTCAGCAGTAAAACCAGCTGGAGTTCCACTGACTGAAGAAGAAGGTTGGGCTGGACAGCTGTGGGTGGGAGTCTGCTGGAATAACACTGCCTCTGTGTTTGTCTCATCGGCTTGATGGATCAACTGGGTAGACAGTGCTGGGCTGAGGGGGGGCTGCAGACATTCTGAGGTCAGGCTACATCCTTGTTTAACAAGCTGTTGTCTCGGAGGTCTTCCTCTGCCTCTCCTCGTCCCTTTGGGTGGACGGACGGTGGGGGCCCAAAGTGAAACAGGAGCTTCCGAAATGACAGAGGTAGAAAAGTCACTGGAACTCTGGGAATAATCTTTGGAAGTGTTAACGTTGGATGGTATCAGAGAGTCCACAGATATGGACGGAGTTGTGGAAGAGGGCAAATCCGTTTGAGTGTGCCAGTCTGACCGCTGTACACCCTGGTTTGTTCTCCTGCTGCGGCCTCGACTCCTGCGTTGTCTCCCAGTGCTCAGCTGGGACATTATGACAGCCTGCACATCTGGCTGGGTCTGGGATAGCGTCATGTGCCTTGTGGTTCTAATGTAGTACTCTGCAGGGAAAGGAAGTCCTTCCACTAATGTGCAGGAGTCTAGGACACTTACAGTGTTCTCGTCTGCTGTGATCCGATTATTTTGCTCTTGTATTTCTACAGAGTCCTCATGTTTTTCAATTGCTGACATCTGGACTCCCTCATGGCTTTCCTTTTCACATGTCACTGGTTTTCTCGCTTGGCTTTGACTGACACTATCTTCTCCCATCTTATTATTTATTAAACTGTTTTCTTTAGCATTTTGTCCTTTACTCTCTGTTGTTAAAGCAGGTCTACCACATTTTCCATCAACTTCTGGACCTATTGTTTTCCTTGTTTCTTCCTGGGACCTTTGATTCCCGTTTCCTGTTTTGTCCCCGGTTTTGTTGTGTTCTTGCGTGCTCCAATGTGTAAGTAGCAGAGAGGGGGACTCAGATTCAGAATCAGAAAACAGTTGCTCACTTTCAATGAAGACATCTTCATCTTTGAAGACATCTCCCGCTCTTGTGTTTCCCATCAGCTCTCGCTGTCGCTGGCTGTTGTCTGAGCCTTCGGGAGTGTTGGTACTCCTCTTTTCCCAGCGTAAGCGGCTGCGTCTCGACCGCAGGCGCAAGGCCGGGCTGGGTCTGTGGCTGCCAGCGATGTCACTACTGAGATCTGGGGTTTTGGAGGAAGTCCGATCTCTGGAAAGCGAGAATCGAATTCCTTGTTGTCTCCTGATTGTGCTGGATTCTACTGCATCTGATGAACATCAGATTAGTACTCATCAGCTCATTTCTGTACAAGTTTAGCTGTAATACCAATAAAATTACAGGAGTGCAAAATGTGAGATTTCAGGTTGCATTGAGTCAGACTTACCTTGACACTCTAGTGAACCTGGAGTTGCATTGTTTGTGTTAAATGTGAATGAGGAGGGGGGAATGGAAGCGTTAGATGTAATCTCTGGATTGTTCTGGTCTTGGTCTTTCTGCAAAGAAATCCTGTTTTTCAAATGCCTCTTCAACGCATCCACACACTCGGCACGCTGCGTGAGAACCAACATGAGTGTAAGACAAAACTTTTCCTCCATTTCCCTTGATAAAGCAGCAATGTTGCTCATAGCTGACATTTTTGCCCCATCGCACTTGTATCAGTGCTTATCATCTGTCTAACAAACATTGTTTTTTTCCACTGCCATCTACTTGGAACTGGAGTTTGTGTTTATTGAAATGTTAGAGGTATTTCAATAAACATGAAATTGAAATGCTCAACCTACCTCTTATTCAAACAACTTCCATGAGTTCTTCATTTTGTGCGTAAAATCCTAATCTGTTTCATACAGGCCTGGTTTCATAGTATTTTTTTTTTAACCAAAAATGATGCATTATTTTTGCTAATAAAATTTATTAGCAAAATTTATTCTGATTCACCATTTCATGACTTTTCTTGTCTAACAAAATCATCCAACTAGACAAAATAAAAAATAAAAAATAGTGGCTCACAGAACATCATCAATTTTAAGTGTCTTGATTACATTCAGCTCCTTTACTCCAATATCCCTACATAATGTGCAGTGCAACTAACTGCCTCATAACTGCTTATTTTTAAGCAGTTATGAGTCACGGTGGTGAAACCTGAAACTGCTGCTGCACAAGTTAGCCAACAAGTTGTTGCTAGGTAACCAAAGAGTGGTGGCATCATCGTTTATTGATGATGCCACCAACCTTGCTGAGCTCGCAGGGCGAGGTTGAGCAGCTAAAACCTTTCCTCTGTTTACACCCCCAGAATGCTGTACAGCTCTGCATGGCGAGTTCAGTGAACATTTTATATGTTGAATATTCTATCAAATGAATTATCTGGTCTGTAAAGTGGCACAGTTGGTAGTACTGTTGCCTTGCAGCAAGAAGGTCTAGAGGTCCTCTCATAGTCCAATTCTCCTTAGGTGTGAGTGTGTGTTTGGCTCTGTGTTGCCATGAAATGGATTGGCAACTTGTCCTGGGTAACCCTGCATCTCGCCCGTTTACTGCTGGAGATAGACCCCAGGCCCCCTCGTAACCCTGCAGGAATAAGCATGTGAGATAATGGATGGATGTATTAACTATTGATATTGATCTCATGTGGGGCTGCGATGTCACTTTCATATTTACTTCTGATTTCTGTTACATTTTTTAAGTGTAGTAAAAGGATACTAGTCTCACCTTTAGTCTCTGTGCTGTCCTGAGATACTCCCTTTGTAAATGCGCCAGTTTTCTACGAAGCTGAGAAGGAATAAAAACAAATGAGTAAAGTAGCTGAATACCATTTCACCTGAGTGTGAAGAGAATGTTGTTACCTTTTCCTTGTCGTCACATTGCAGTGTGTTCCTCAGCTGTTCCTCACTGTGCAGAATATTACCAATATTGGCATCCATCCTCCTCAGCCAACACAACCTGACAAACACTTTACATATCACCAGCTAACGCTGATATGTCACGGTTTTATACGGCTATGAACATATTCTAATTTTACTTATCTACAAAGTTTGGGTAAATAAGAAGAAGCTAACGGCTAAGTGGTACTTTCGTTACGAACATTAACTTTAACCAACAGCAGCAATTAAATATGCCTACAGAGAAAGGCATATACAAGTAAACCTGCCTTTTATGCAGTGTCAAAGTTAAGAGTTCAATTTGAATTCTTCCATCGGTTTGTTTACGCCACTGTTCGATTAGCCAGGTATTGATTTACTTGTAATTTCCCGCCACTCAGACAGGCATCAGTAATGGAGTCAAGATGACTCGATCGGCGTCATTTGCGTAAGACGTAAACCCGGTGCCAATATGTGCGCCACACCTTACGCCCCTCTATATATGCTTAATTAAATCACAATACAAATACAAACAATACAAATACAAAAATGGAAATAAGCTTATAAGTTCATTTCCTCACGTGAGATGAGGTTTTTTTTGTTTTACTCAACAATAATCGCTGTTTTTTGTTTTTTAAATTAATTGTGTTTTGCAAAAAAATAAAATAAAAAATATTGACTGCAACAAAAAAGAAATTAATAATCTGATATTTTTTCGGTGGCGCTATGACTTTTCCAGTGGGAGCTACAGCTCCCTCTATCGTCTCCCTGTGAAACTGCAGAGCCTTTTGCTGCAAATGCCTCAATTTATCTCAGCAGAGCATTATCACAGATTATGTTCCTGTCAGAATCTGACTTGCACACCATTTTGTGCTGTAACTGTGACTGTGTCTGTTGTTCCGTCTCACGGTTACATCTGTCCAATGCCACAGTCCTTTGGTTTTTGTTGATTAATTTGACATTTTCATTTTGGAGGGTCGAACACAACATGCAACTTCAAATGTTTTTTAAATCAAGAATCAGGTGCCCAAGTTTCAGTTTATTAGGAAGATTCTTTGTATCACACAGGGTCAAAATTATACATATACATGCATTCACATATATGTGTAAAAATATGAAAAACAAATACACAAAGTTTGAAACACCTGTAGTAATATTAGCTACTGATATAGCTATCAAAAAGATGTTTAATTCTAACTATTTTGTTAAAATGTCAATTGTTATGTTGTTTTAGTTTGTATATTGCTTCAGCAAATATAAACTGCTAGTCATGATGAGTAAGACAGAGCTACAGTGGGAACGGAAAGTATTGCAGCCATTTACTAAAATCAAAAAAGTTCATCTTATTTCTCATGAATCTACACTCAGCATCTCATCTTGACAGAAAAAAAAAAAACAGAAATGTAGAATTTTTTTGCAAATTTATTAAAAAATAAAAACTAAAATTTCACATGGTCATAAGCATTCAAAATCTTTGCTGTGACGTTCATACTGTCCATTTCCCCTGATCCTCCTTCAGAGGGTTCTACCCCTTCATTGGAGTCCAGCTGTGTTTAATTAAAGTGACTGGACTTTATTAGGATAGGCTCCCTCTTGTCTATATAAGACCTTCCAGCTCAAAAAGGGTTATGACATTGTTGATGTGCCCTCATTTTTAAATACCAACAACATCACAACAATGCTGGCCAAAATCTAAAGGTTTACAAAACTTTTTGCAGAAAACAGATTAAAAACTTTTAAAAATTGAAGGCTCACGCCTTCTTCCTATTCTATACTCCCATATGTTCCCTCGTTTAACCCTGCAAAACTATGAATCTTTCTTGTTTACTATCTGAGCAGCTGTTTGTTTCCCTTTTTGTTCATAATCCCTGATGAAATATCTGTTTTTCATGTCATAAAATTTGTCATATTTAACTTATTTCTTAAAATCTATAATGCTATAGTGTTTATAATTGTCTTTTATCAAATGTTGCTGCATTTGCCACAATAACATGAAATGTCTTCATTAGTCACGTGAGTCTTTTGTTGCTTCATTTGTTTTATTTATTTATTTTTTAAAGACATTTTATCAAGCCGTATTAATTTGGCACTGAAGATAATGACTAATTTTGTCGGATTTAACTCCAATCCTGTCTCTAAGCACACATAAAATGTTATACATAGGATAATATTGTGAAACCATCTACTACAGTAAGCATGATCTTGGACTGTGAAGTATTTAAAATTGGTTGTGTTTACGAGAAAGTCCTTAGCAAATCACATTGTTTTTTAGTTTGGTGAAATTGTCCTTCTCCTGAGACATCCACAGGTTAGATACTTCATGGCAGTCATACTGACATGCATAAGAGGCCCCATGTTAAAGAGCATGTGGTAGAAAGCATGAACAGACAGCCCTCCAGTTTCATCGGCATACTTCAGTGCCACTATTGGTGTGTACAGCGGATTGGTCAGATTACGGAAACGAGGTCGACTTGCTTCGATCACTTTCTTGGTGCACTGTAAAAAAGAAAATATATTCCCATACATTTAAATATCCAAACAGAGTACTGTTAAAGAGAAAAGCATAAAGATACAATAATTTTACTTTAGCAATGTCATCAGGTGTTTGTCCAAGTGCCTCGAAAATGTCCACAGAAGAAGGAAGATAGACGTTCTTGAAGTAATGCACAGTGTCAGGATCCGCTCCAGGATACTCCTTCTGTTTCACATCCTGAATCATCTTTGCTTCAAATTCTGTGTGCACTGGTCCTGGCTCGATCAGCGACAGGCTGTGATAAATCAGGCATATTAAGAGAAGGAGAAGATTTCAACCATGGAAGCAATTATGCTATTGTTGATACAGTATATTCACTTAAAAACTAAGATTTCCAACATTGTATGTTATTAAATACTGATAAGTTATAAAAATTTTTAGCAATGTTTTCCATTTTGAATGTTACATGCAAATGTAAAACAGTAGCAAACAGATAATCTGTCCATCCTTCTTTCTAACAGGGTGTCCAGCTGTTCACCACTGTGTCTGCTGTGGGAGTAATAGGTCCAGGAGAGAAACCAAGAAATTCCTCTCCCAGCGCTTCACTCCTTCTGGGGAATCCATGATTTATCCTAGTCAGGAAGAGAAGACAGTCCTTTCGTCGAGCTCTTGACCTGCTTTCTTCAAAGAGGAGAAACAGTGGATCTGTGCTTCCACTGATTATTTGATTCTCCTGACCATGTAGACAAGGGTCAGAATGTCAAGAGATCACCAACACACTCTCTGTGTGACAGGACCTCAGATTCTCTCATCTGCATCGGATACATCCCGGATCCTTCCAGCAGATCCGTCCAAACTCTCCAACAGCAGAGCCAGATGTATCCTTTCAAGACATCCATTCCCCAAGATTTTGTTCTTGTCTGGACCCCATTGAAAGCAGTTAATCAGCAAACATCGCAAAGAAACAGAAATCAAACTATACTGACAACTTTCAATAAAGATGTGGATGTAAAATGTGTATTTATCCCACGTTGCTTTAAAACTGTGATGTGTAGAAACAACATGTAAGATGCTGAAATGTACAGTTCACTGGCCATCAAACAAATACATAATTATGTATGTTAAGAGAGGATTCTTGCAAGAGACCCAAAAGGCATAGTCCAAGAGAATTTGAATCATAGCTTATTAAACAGTAAATCCCTTCAATGATACTTACATGACGTTAAACTTCAAAAGCTGCACAGCCAAACTCTCACAAAAGCCCTCCATGGCAAACTTAGAAGCAGCATAGACGTCATTAAACACAACACCTGAAGAAAAACAGATATGATTTCAGTCTGTGGAGAGACTTAGTGGATAATATTAGCCTTTTAATCTGTTGATGTTTCTCTTTGTCCATTGCCTAAACCCCATTTAAAGTAAAGCTGGTATTTGTTTTCTTTAGGGTTTAGCATCTCTACTTACCTTGTAGTCCCATGACGCTGCTAACTACAATAATGTGTCCTCCTCTTCTTTGCTTCATGTCCGGCATCACTTCCTTGATCATCCTGATGACTCCAAAGAAATTAGTCTCAAATACTTTCTTCATCTCTTCAATAGGAATGCTTTCTACTGGACCCACCAGACCAATACCAGCATTGTTGACTGTTACGGATGAGGGAAACCAGTAGATAAAGAGAGTCCAACTGTATGAGTAACACATATTTTAGACATTTTAATGCTAAAAATGTCATATTTGACTTACTAAGGACGTCTACGTGTCGATCTTTGATGCCGTTTATGCATTGTTTGACAGATTCATCACTGCAGACATCCAGCACAGCAAGAGAAAGAGTTTTCCCATATGCATCTCCAGCAGCCTCTACCAGCTTGTCCTTTCGTTTCAGGTCACGCATCGTGGCTATTACTGAAAATGGGGAAAAATATGTTCTTATAGGCCTATAGCTTTCACGATCAAGCTGCTATGAAATAAAATAACTAAAAAGTCTTTTTGTTTTGAGAAGCTTCTATAAATGCAATCGGGGTAATGTTTCTATGTACGATCCTTGATTCATTCATCCTTTTTGTCTGCAGACAGGTTTCCATTTGTGTTTGGGACAGGCTTTAACAGCACAACACCTTCAGGGTACGGCTTTAAATAAACGATGAGTCGGCAGCTTGCCCAGGTTCAGAAACTGAGGTTAGACAGTCAGTGTCAAACTAAGTTCATCCATAAGTCGGTGGGTTTATTGAACATAAAGCTACACATGCAAAAACACTTTTACTCTGGTCCAGCATGAACATAGTTATGGATACATATTAATGGTTCTTTACACATTTTTGGTGTAAAAAAAACCCCTCATAATATTCCATAATAAAATAATAAACCTTTAAATATTTATCAATAATGTATCCAAGTTTCTGAACTGACTGATCTTATTTTATGGAAATTAATTTGATTTAAAGAAAGAATCATATTTCAAGAACTAAGACAGGGTGGCAAAAAAAATATTATTGATCACTGCAAAAACCTCTACAATAAACACATCCAGTCTAGCAGCCCACAGAGCAGGAAGCTCACATTAATTTTCATAGTAACCTACAGCTGTCCTGATTCTTTGGTGTGCAACAATCTTGAGATTTAAACAATTTACTACAGTCATTTTTAATAAATGAGAATATGCGTTGCGTTAAGGAGGTAATATATTCTACTTTATTCATAGACTATAGTACAATATATTAACGAAAAATATCGTTTTTTATTAAGCCTGGATTTCTGCATTACAAATGATTCTTTTTAGTGTGTATTAACTATTTCTAATCTTAAGTTGTTTTTAATATCTGCAAGTCAAAAATCTTCATGATTTACAGATATGAAAACAATCAGTCTCTGTGAAAGTAATCTACATAGTATGTTCTCCAGAACATGCGTTTTATTGTTGCTGTTCATTTATTTCAAAAGGGACAGTACACATCACATAATATGCCAGAGGTAGCTATTTTTATTTTCAACATACTTGATATATGATATACTTGTTTTTCATTTTTGGAAACAGGTTTGACAAAAATCCAAAATGTTTCTGGCACAACTTGACTGACTGCATGGAGAGTAAAAAAATCTGCAAAGATGAAAATTTCAGCAACACTTGAAGTTCTACTTTATTCATAGACTGATGTGTTTTGGTTAATGGCTTTCATCAGGGTCATTGAGCCAAAACCTATTGGTCTACAAATTAAATGGTTTCTTAGCACTTCGAGTGCTGCTGTAATCTTCACCACAACAGCTTACACACACATCTCTCACCTCTCCCAACCCATTGCTATCCCCAAAACACACATCTCACCAACAACCTCTGATTATTTCAGATCATGTGTATGGTTGTGCAAATGCATTATAGAACATCGCCGCTGCTAAACATAGCATGTATAGTAAAAATAAATCTTAAGCTCCTGTGTGCCTAAGCAGCTCTGTTGAGGAAGCCACATTACACAGAGGTATTAGTTGTTATGTACTGGTGGTGCAGACGTATTCAGCCTGTGATCCAGAATCAAACACTACAAGCCAAGGAATAATTAGTCAAAGCAGGGCTTTGCTGTCTCTTTTCAACTATTGCCTGAGTTGAGAGTATAAAGACTATTCTAGAACAAAGGCAGTAATGGCAGAGAGAGGAGCAGTGAGCAGGGAGCTTTTCCTTATGCTAGTCACTTACTCAGATTTAGATAAACTATGAGTTTTATCAAAATATTCAACAGGTCAGGAAGTCAAGTAACATTTGTGATGGCCAAACTACGGTGGCCACACTCTTAAGTCAGTAACTCTTCTTTCTTTTGCACAACCTTTTTCATACAAACACGAAACACTTTCAATAAAACATTTATGTGGATACATTTGTTCTATTTGTTAGCGCGTGCATTTAGTTAATGTGTGTATTTAAATCAACTTAAAGTTCATTTTTTTGGTCTAAGATTAACTTTTGTTTTCTTGCCGGTTACCTGCTATGGAGTTGCCAGACAAAAGATGGGGCCGGCGCTCAGCAAGCTTAAAGACTGATTGGACTGCACCACTGGTTTCTGCTGGCTGTATATATATCATGTGTGTGTCATTTCTTTGCTAGGTCATTTATGTTTGTGCAGCCAGTTTGTTTGCATTTTTTGCCTGAGTTCAATTTTATTTCTTTGACCTCTTTTATGGGCTCAGATCTTTTTTTAAATTTTTTTTATCATCTTATACTTTGGGTTAAACTAATAAAAAATCCTATTTCTCTAATATTTCCTATGACTCCTCCTGTTTTCAACTCGGTCCATCACACATCTATAGAATTAGATTTTTTACTAATTTTAAGAAATAAAATTATTTCTAATTTTAAAGTAGTTAAAATATTTAATAAATAGTTTGCAGTAAATATGAAATTTGATTCAAATTTTCTCTTTTAGTTTTACTGAAAATTTTATGACAATGGACTGAGAACATTACAGAACAGTCAGGAGAGTAAAGAGGACCTATACAGAATACTTGCAGTGTTTTGGTCTTAGTTACTTGGTTACTTTGAAAAATAACTTAAGAACTACTTAATAGATTTATGAAACAGTTCGATATGAATTTGAATCATGACTTATGATGTCGTTCCGAGCTCTAATCTATTGTGAGGACACATACGTAACTATAGATGAACTAATAGTTCTGGTGGATTTGATCTAAGTACATATTTAAAATAAGTAGCTTCTGTTCAGTCTGGGTGTGCAAGATTCTGTGTGGCTCATTTGACTGATTGGGACCCTTCACAGTGCAGGCAAACATGAGGCACTGGGTAAAATTAAAACCTGAACAGAATCCAAGCCTCCAGGAAGCAATTGTTTCTCAACAGTAGAGAACCAGACCTTCTGTACGAAGCAAAGTGTAGTACAAAGGGCTGGATTTTACCAGGCTGGTTGACGTAAATTTTATTGAAGTTTAAAATTTTACCTGTGTAATGTGCCAGTTTGATGCTATGAAACTTACCGGAATTATCTGCACTGTAAACAACCAACTTCCACTGTGAAGAGAGAAGCTCAGAGCTGAATGAGGCGGCTGTGAATGTTAATTCAATATTTGGAAGTGTGGTCAACAAGGACTCAATGGCTTTGTTCAGCTCCTCTGCTGCCATCGCTAAAACCCTAAAACATTATAATTCTAAAACAATCCAGAAAATTGTCACTGTCATTGTTCACGACTTTTCCTTTTGTTCGCTGACTGGCCCAGTCAAAAATCGACAACAGACAATCTGAGTGAAGGGGAAAAGACCCAGACTGTCTGTGGATTTTAATCTCATAGGAAGGCAATTATAGTGGAGTTAAGTTTTTTGTTCCCAGAAGGAATAAGATTAATATCCTGTTGGGTAAATTGTTTTATTATTATCTTATATTTGTTTGTTTCTTTTATATTTTCATTTACTCTTATAATGTTTTGTTTTATATGTTTACTTTCATTCTAGCTTAGGAATGTTTCTGTGTCTTTGTAACCATGATTCCTTTCTCAGAAGGCCTCTTTGTGGAAGCGCAGTTGATCACTACTTCCTGAGTGCAGGTGTCCCACAGCAGATAAGGAGCTTGTTTGACCCGGGTGAGAGTTGTAAAACC
>CAEGAD010031368.1:0-27995 GCA_903067055.1 Poeciliopsis paucimaculata | reverse complement strand
CTTCAGCCTCGATGGAAGATCTTCAGCTCCACGAAGAAGGTCATTTTAAATTTGTTTGGTAGATAGGTGTTTTTATATATGTTTAGTTGTTAGGTGTTTTTATACTTGTTTAGTTGTTAGGTGTTTTTATACTTGTTTAGTTTAGGTCTTTTTATACTTGTTCTTGTTTAATTGTTAGATCTTTTTATACTTGTTCTTGTTTAGTTTAGGTCATTTTATACATGTTTAGTTGTTAGGTCTTTTTATACTTGTTCTTGTTTAATTGTTAGTTCTTTTTATACTTGTTCATGTTTAATTGTTAGATCTTTTTATACTTGTTCTTGTTTAATTGTTAGGTCTTTTTATACTTGTTTAGTTGTTCGATCTTTTTATACTTGTTCTTGTTTAGTTTAGGTCATTTTATACATATTTAGTTGTTAGGTATTTTTATACTTGTTCTTGTTTAATTGTTAGGTCTTTTTATACCTGTTCTTGTTTAATTGTTAGATCTTTTTATACTTGTTCTTGTTTAGTTTCGGTCTTTTTAAGCTTGTTTAATTAGTTCTTTTTATACTTGTTCTTGTTTAATTGTTAGATCTTTTTATACTTGTTCTTGTTTAATTGTTAGTTCTTTTTATACTTGTTCATGTTTAGTTGTTTATAATTCATATAAAGAACCCACTTTACTCAAATCTATCTCTTAAATAATACACATCAATCTGTGCCAGATGGACGTTCCTGACACGATGCTGGTGGTTCCACTTGTTGCAGTCTTAAAAAAGTTCAACCACGAGTTTCAAAATATCATTCAGAACTTCAGTATATTGCATTTCCTCCTCCTCCTTCATAAGTTGTAATCAGGTGATTGTATTTACAGATTTAAATCATTCATTCAGCTGTGAAGAACAGAGACCCAACCAGGGAGAGTGGTGGCTTCAGGGATGTGTAGTTAGAAACCCAGAGTAAAGAATTTGTCTTATTTGACTAAACATCTTCCTCAACATCTGTGCTGTGAATCCTGTAGGACTGGTTTTTATTTCTGCTCCTCCAGAATCACAATCCGGCAGCTTTTCTACAGACTAGTTCAGTTTTTCAGTCCGTCTTCCTTTAACTTCAGATCGTTTTCTCTCCAGGGACTCATCCCAGATGTTTCTCCCAGTTCTGCACATTCTTCCATGTTGGTGCCCATCACTGGGACAAAAATCTCAGTGCAACACATTAAATGTTGCGACTGCAACTTGACAAAATGTAAACTAAGGCATAATGAATACTTTTGCAAGGTGCTGTATAATAAATAAAATTCGCAGATCTAAAGTTATTGTATCATATGCAATTATAAATTCATGTGCACTGTGTTCTTCTGCAGGTTTAATTTTGTCCTTTTCTCATGATCGCCCATGCTGATGCACAATGCAGCATCTCCACAGCCCCATGTGGTCTAATGAGATTTTTACAAAGGTCACTTTATGCTCTCCAACAGGTGCCAGTCCTTTGTGGTTTTTGCTTCTTTTTTTTTTTTCTCCCAGAAGACAAAAACGTATTTCAGGCACATTTTTCTGTTTGCCACTGTTGGTGAATGCTCGCGCGACATGACTCCTCAGCTTGCTTAGCGTATCTTTATTGGTTTGCACAGAGAAGGACTGAGGCCAGGGAGGCCACAGGGGGGAGGTGGGGGAAGGATTCCAGATCAAGATAGTAACAGTGAGGTGAAACCCTCAGAGATTGGAGGGGAGGGAATCAAGGTCTGATGTGGCTGCAGTGTCCCTTGGCCGAAGCCCTCTGGCAGACTGACTGATAGGTTTACTAAGGCAATCATACATCACTTTTCACCTGTATCAAACCAATTGGCTGGCCTTCTATAGACAGCTGCTCCCTTGCACACAGTTTGACACATTGATGGATAATGGATAGACATAGCCTCCATATGGCAGATTTGGAGCAGATTTAGATGGTCTAATCCTAAATCCCTTTTTTTCCAGCCCTCACCAAACGATTCGGAGAGCACGACATACACATAGCATAATCCATGCACAGAACAGTGAGAAGTTAGTAGCAAACATAATCCTTCACATTTAGCCTGTCACAGACTTTGTGCAACTATAAAAGTCCCGATCCTTAAGTGGGCTATTATTCTAATTAGCCCTTAGGTTTTTCGGCGAAACGAGCTGATTGCTTGTAATGATAGCTTGTTTGTGGTGATGGCAGACTTCTCCTTGCTTGATAATGCTGTTCATGATTTGTGCCACACATTGTCTGCGTGATACTTGAGATGACTGCACTGTCATCAGCGAAAGACTCTGTAAGAGAAGGTAAACATGGACAGGCACGCTGTACTTGTGTACATTCTATTAACTTGGCTGCTGCTTTTGTAAAACGTGTTTGCAAATTTAAAATGTTTTTATGACTTAACACCAAAGAAAGTCACTTTTGAGAACAAATATTCTAATCTTCAAATAGTTGTTTAAATGAGGGCCAAAAAAATTGGATTCAGATTTTGCAGACTTATAAATATAAACTTGATTTACAACTCGTATAGTTACAGGAGCAATGTCATTCCTTAAAAGCTCTGGTAAGGTACCAATTAAAAGTCTGGCGAAATTATAAAATGAAAAGAAAACCATCCATGCTTCACAATATAGTTTTACAAGTGAATATTTGAAAGATGTGGCATGCATTTGTAATCAGTTTCCTGAGTCAATTTTTATGGAACCAACTGTCACTGCAGTTACAGCAGCAAGATATTTAAGGTGTGTCTCTGCCAGCTTTGCACATCTAGACATAATGAGAAATCAGACTTATTCCTCCTCCTCTTCAACTCGGATGTAGTTTAAGTTCATTCTCAGTGTAACTGTGGTTATCAAAGTCACAAAGTCCCTCCATGGCTCAATCAAAACATAAAATAGATCTTACTCATTTTCTGTAGACAAGACATTTTCGCAGGCGCTTATCTGCACCGTCATCAACTTCATTATGTTATAAAGAAGACATAATTTCTCATCTAACAATGGAAGACATTGTGTTTTAATGTCAACTTGATTGTTCAAGTGATACACTGTTAATGTTTTTAGAATATATTGTCACATCACTTCAGTATAATACTTACATGGTAAAAATGTGGAATGTTTTTCTTTTTGTTATGTGATGAATATTAATATTTATTGTAATAATGTGCAATTATGCTATTCGAACATGAAAAGTAGCATTAAAACATTGAAGTTTTCACATCATGTATGATATTTTCATGGTGGCAGCTTTATGCTTTCATCGAAATTGCATCCTTTTCATTTGTAATGTAGGAACCGTTATGCCCTCTACACGTTTGCATTTAATGGTGTTTTTCACAAAAGTCTGTTATTTACACAGAACGCTGTTTATCCAGGGTCTGGAAACATTTCATGTGAAACACAAGTGCCAAATTGAATAAATGTTCCCCCAAAATGGTTGAAGCTCTGCCATTATTATCACAGAATTAGATCCTATTGATTCAGATCCCTGTGGGGAACTGCCAGTCACTAAGGCTGTATATGTATTCACTGCCTTTCTCTTTTCAGATTTGTAACCTAAATTTGCTCTGGACTTGAAATGCTGGATTTCTGTCACTGAGAAGTGGATCTGGCTTGGACGATGCATCCTGTGGCAGTGGTAACATGACCCTCCAGCTGCAGCTTTATTTGATGCCAGGCTAAAATTGTAACTTATTGTGGCCTGGAAGGGATTTTGTGTCAGACATTTTCAAGATTTTTACTGAAATTCTATGAAAAATTCTACTCTGAATTTACAAAGGCTGGTAGAAAAATTATTGGCTTCAGATACAGAGGCGATTATATAGTTTTTTGATACACCCCTCCATAATGGAAAGCCTACAATTTAAGCAAAGACTGCAAAAGGTTAGCTTGTACGTTTCAGCCCTTTATCAGAAGGCTGTGTCAAAGTGACTGTCAAACCCATGCTGTGTGTGAAACAAGAATCTGAAGTTAACTTTTATTCTTCCTTTTGGATCCAGAAAGGTGTTGATATATATATATATATATATATATATATATATATATATATATATATATATATATATATATATACGGGTGTTAAAGCAGAAACTTGCTGCTGCAAGAGATCAAGGTGCAGTAAATGAGATTTAACATTTAGATTCATAAGGCTTTATTAGGTGACAGCAGAGAATCATTTTTCATAATACATCAATTATTCAGCATTGTTTCACTTTCTTAATTAGGTTTATTTTACCTTTACCTACAGAAGCTCTTCTATATGGTTCCTTTCAGTGAGTTGTGGGTCTGACCTTTTTGTCTGTTTCATATATTATGAATTAAAGAGAACCATGCAATATTTAATCACTTGTGGGAATTGAGCCGCTGATGATTATCTTCCCTTTTCTGAAGAGCCTTTGATTAGAGGAACTTCAGCATGATAAGCAAAAAAAAATAAAAAATAAAAAAATCCTCCTCCAGAGCGCCGCTGAATCCATTATGTCATCACACGTGTACACAGAAATTAGTGTGCATAATTGTTTGCACTTTCAGTAAAGTGTTTCCCCGCTCCATGTCGATGATGCAAAGTGGATTGTCCTGAACGAAAGTGAATAATTAGTGAATTCCTGCGGTGGTGTCTGCAGCGTGTCTGTTGTGTAACAAAGGTGGCCTGCTTCTATTAACCCTTACCTGTGCCATAAACAGGTCAGCACTCCGGAGAGGTGATTATTCTCCAGCCTGGTTAATGGTCCTTACTGACAGCATTTAATGAAAATTAATGGCGAGCTTTAGGACACAGTGCACACAAACTGGAAGTCTACTTCTTGTTTCACTGTGCACTTATTTCCATTGTTAAACTTTGCTTCGAATGTGGGAACAGCAGCTCGCATTCGTTTCATGAAGATTCATTGGCAGCTCTGAGAAGCTACTGATGAAGCTGTCTGTGTTATGTTGTTGTTGCTGGGGTTTTTTTCAGAGAGCTGAACACAACGCTACCTCGGTTTAGTAGCTGGCACCCCGGCATAAGAGAACAGAATATTAGGACATTTAATACACTTCATTAGGTTTCCATTATATTTTGCTTTGGGTTATGGGCAGAAATGAGCAGTCAGATTTTGCCTGTTTCAGTCGGTGATATGCAGACAGCAAGATGACATGATTAAGGGGTCATTTGGTTAATTGCACAATACTGCCAGTGTGCAACATTCCTGGATAGGAAATAGATGCCAGCGGCACAGTAATTCATGCGAGTCACATCACGAAGACAAGCTGGGCAAGTTATGATTGCTTTTAGCTTCTTGTTATTGTCATTTTGCACATAATGTCCACAATAGGGTATGCATTGTTTTGCACGAAAGTGGATGAAGAGGAAGCAAAGCCAAAAAGCGAGAGCGCTGAGGGAGACACAGTTGCTATTTGTCACATTTGCAGTCATGTGCCACGTGGAAGAGAGAGCTCAGAGGTTTTATGGGCATGATTGTGCGCCAACCAAAATGTAATCAAAAGACATTAATGGCGCAATTAAATTGAATTCCTGTGTAATCTCGAGAATAAAGTGCTCCAAGGCCGTGGAGGGGGGGAGGCAAATATCCTTCCAACACATCCCTCACTGCATCCTCATCTGTATGAAAGCGGTCCTCTGCGGCTATCCCCCTCGTCTCGTGTGTCCTGGCCCCTTTAATCTCCGTCGCTCACACAGCCTTCCTCTCTGTGCAACCTCCAACCTCCACTCCCATTTTATCCCTCAGACTCACCGTTTTCCAGTCATTCGTCTCACCACCAGCTCCCCTCTGCAGCCCGACCCCCTCCGCCCACCCCACTCTGAACCAACACCGAGGCAAGACTGCCATCTCCGGTCAGGACATCGTTCTCCTGATGCCATCGTCCCTTCTCCATTGAGTTTGATGCTGGAGTTCTCTTTATCCTTGGCAATGTGTTCAAACTGAGCCAGGAAGCGCTGTAATGGGGTTATACTGCCATCTACTGGCTGGAAGAAGGTTTTCATCCTCCCTATTGTTGCAACAAAGACCGAACAACACAGCCACCTGCTGTTAGTGTTGACTGATTTATCAGCCAATATCTTTTTTTTTTTCAGGATTGTTATATCAGGGATTAAAAGGCAGGGCTTATCTTAACTAACACTTTGTGAATGAAATACAATAAATATGACTATAAAACTGATACATTTATCATCAATAATATTTTCTGCCAAGTCACATGAGTCAAATTGGTTGTTTTCATAATGTTTTAATGAAGAGAAAAAAATCTATATAACTAAACGAGTGAAATTACATCTGAAGACACAGAATTGCACATACAGGAGGACTTTCTATGGGAATGAAAAGCCAAGTGTGCACAAGCTTTTTAGGCAGGAGTCGCTCATTCACAGACACAAAACTACTGGCAGAAGTAACTCATCGAAAGGGTCTGTTCAGAAAAAAGAAGCTAAAAAGTGAGTCACTGAGCCAGCAGTGTAAATGAAAAGCAAAGGCCCATTAAGTTCAGTGGAGAAGTAACTGGATATAATGCGAAGATGGAGTCAAACAGCTAAGCAACGTTAAGCAGCGTTTCAACCCCGAGTTAGTGGGGTTATTTTGTGTTGATGTTTTTCTTCTGCTTTTCAACTTAACTGAACTGGTGGGTCTAATTCTTTGGAAGTGTTCGTGGTTATAAACAGTTAAAGTATTTATATGTCTGCAAAACGTATTCACAGAGTCCTGTGACAACACATACACATTGGGGACATCACTGTGATTGTGTTAAGTTTTATTTTCCTTTAAGCCAGCTTTCGCTTGTACTTTGCATTCATGTCCTCATAGCATTTTGAGTAGAAATTGTAAGCCTCGCAGTCGTGCAAGAAGTGCTGCGTCCCAATAAAGCAGACGGTTTTTTTCTGCGGAATGTGTGCAAAGCAAATAATTCTCTCAATGAAATCCATCCTAAGTAATACACCTGTGCTTTTTATAGGATTTCAGTGCAAAATGTTTACTGTAAAACAGGCATAATTAGATTGGAGAGACATTAAAAATGCATGGAAAAGGGAAGGAATTGAACATCATGTATTGAGCTAAAAGCACAATTTGTAATAACTACACTAAATTATTCTAATGCCAGATGTCTGCCTGACACACACTTAGCAAATTTAAATATGAAAATGATTCATGATAACAAAAAGCAGAACTTGGTATTATGCAGGATTTGAAAAGAAAAATACATTTTTATTTAGTTTTTCTTAATGTGGATAAATTAGAATCTAACAATGTGTTTTAAAAAAGCCCTGGTATCTAACTCTGGGCTCACACATCAGAAATAGTGTTGTACGTGCAGGTACTCTGCAAGGTGCAGAGAATTAAATCTATGACTTTTCTGACCTTTTTTAGGACCATTTTCTGCTTAAAATCTAGGACAGATAAAAAATTAGAGCATAAAAAATCTAGGTAAATTGAGTTCACATCCCAAAGGTTTCTAAGCTTTCTTGCCAACATATTAACCTTTAGCTACCGTCACAGATTCTGCGTCAAATTCAAGCTGGGACCTATTTGATGAATTATAGTATTACTAAAAAGTTAATTTATTCTTGTCACTTAATTTACTCAGTGAAACACATTATGTTTTAAAGCCTTTATCGCTCTTAATTATGATGATTTTTCTAATTACTGCTAATGAAAACACGCCATTTAAGGTTTGACTATTACATTCCTAATACAGGAAAGATGACCTATTGAAAAGTGTGTTAAATACCAGCTTAAAGGTTATTTTAAAAGGCACCTTCAGTCTAGAAAATGAGCCTGATTGGAACATGAAGACACACACACATATCTAATATATATATAGAGAGAGAGAGAATATAGAGAGCAGTAGTAATTTCTAGTAGAAATTGGCTAAAATGTGTCTGGAAACCCTTGTTGGCATGACCAACTATGAAGGTCAGAAAAAGTGAGTGAATTTTGTGAAAATTGAGAGTAAGAACTTTTAATCAGCAAAAAACAGTGTTATTTCTCTTTTCCCTAGTGGGGTCAGGAGTTGCTGGTGCCGATCTCTAGCTGCGTTCCGGGCGAGAGGCGGGGTTCACCCTGGACAGGTCACCAGTCTGTCGTAGGGCAACACAGAAACAAACAGGACAAACAACCATATACACACGCACACGCGCACACACACCTAGAGAGAATTTGGAAAGACCAATTAACCTGACAGTCATGTTTTTGGACTGTGGGAGGAAGCCGGAGAGAACCCACCATGCACAGGTAGAACATGCAAACTCCGTGCAGAAAGACCCTGGGCCGGGAATCGAACCCAGGACCTTCTTGCTGCAAGGCAACCAACTGCGCCACTGTGCAGCCACAAGACTATATGTCAGTTTGAAATATATTTGACTTTAGTAATTAACAGTGCTGTTGCCGTCCCCTCTCCTGGATTTGTCTGTGATAAGTAGCTGCAGCTGAGGAGCTTTGTTGGGTCTTGTCTTTTGAGATATTTGTGAAATGGAGGGAAAAATATCTAGTTTTCCGCAAAGAAGATTCAGAAAAAGGTGGTGAACCTTTAGATTCAGCTGCTTTACTCTGGTAGCACTAAGTAAGTTACACCATAAACAATTGTTTTCAGAATTTACCCAATCTCTAAAGAGTATGCTCTCTTTAGAAATTGGAATGCAACCTCATTATAAATCCTGTTTGACCATTTTGAGACAGGATGCTGGCGACATCATACTGAAAGGAAGGAAGCAGAAACTATGAGAAACAAAAGAAGAATTCAGTGAGGGATAAAAACTCATTTTATCTCACTAGTAGCTTAAGTGAGTAAACACGCTTAGAGGTAGAAATACTCAGAATATGTCCAACTATCAATTTTATTACTGAATTATTCTTCCACAAGAGGGCGGAATTGTATCATCTTAGACATTCAGTCATCACTGTTCATTTTAATTTGTGAGTTCTGCACAATAATTATCCTGAGTGGTGTTTATCCTTTCTTCAAATGAGTCGTTAAAATTTTGATTTGTGCCAAACCTCAGCCAGATAGGGGCTAAAAGAAGAACTGTGGACATTTTGATGTACTCAAAATAAAAAGAAAATACAATTTACTTATTATTTTGTGAAATTAAACAAACATACTGCAAACAGTATTTTGTTTCTTTTGTTGGAAAGAGAAGCCACATGAGGTGGATTGGATGAAGTTATTAAATTTATGCCTGATATTAATTAAATGTCAATAATTAAAACTTTTTAATTTTTCATTTATGAACTTCCCTAGACCGAAACAGAAGGAACAGGAAGAAGACACATTTTGTCTTTTTTAGATTAAATTATCGAGACTAAAAATCTGGAACATTTCTTCATTGGCTGCTACTTTTTATTAGATGGTAAAATAATGATGTGCTGCATTGCGTTTACCATAAATTACATTTCTATTTATTACTTTCAAAAACAGTTTTGCACACTGGCAGCCCAATTTAATTTGTTGCCAAATATTGGATGGCAATAATTTTGTAGACAACTGTTAATCTTGATCGAAAAAAAACTACTCAAACTTATTTCTCCTGTTTCATTTTTTAATATGAAAATACTTTTTTTATTTGCATTATAAACTCTGTCCCTACAGCCTTTTTTGTAACCTTTCACCCCCCATGAACAAAAACTCAAATCATGCTCCGTATGCTTAAAAAATTCTCTTTTCCAAGGTTAGATGCAAGGATTTCTTATTTTGGATGTTAAATCTTTTCTGAAATTAAATTAAAAGCTATTAAATGTAAAACATTGTTTTTTTTAGAAATCTAATCTATTTTGATAGTTAACTTGTGGTATTTTATTGAATGTATGTTGTCCACACAAGTAGAGGTGAGTACTTCGTGTTATTCTTTCGTTGTGCTTTTGTGCCAGACTTAGTCTGAATTCTGACAATCATTGATGAAGTAAAAGACAAAAAAATCCATCTTACATGTTCAATTGATATGAAGTGAAATATTAATGAGATCTTTTTTCTTACCTAACTCTGAAAAAGGCATTCTGTTGCATTAATCTGCATCAAGACAAAACAGCACAAAGCATTAATCATTCTCTGATAAGAGACACTAACAAATGTCTAAGACATGGATGACATGGTGTTTTGTCCTTATTGAATTGGTTTATTTAGCAAAACTGCAAACCAAACACTTTTTTTTGTATCTGACGAGTCACATGATCACATGTTTTTTTATGACTTATAGCGTGAATAAACTTATTGTGTGTGATTTTAATTGTGCTTCTTATTTAATAAACAGTGCAATTGAAAAATTGTGGGGGCAGTTTTGCAGAATATTGACAATGATTTACATAATGGAAAGGCAGCTACAATGTATGAGAACAAATGGAACTGATAAATAGATCAAATCTTTTAAAGGTTGCATGTTATGTACAACCTGACTACTGGAAACATTTCAACCAGAATGTCAATTATGTAAATCCTCATGACTATTTTGTAAAAGTCTGCATTTTTGCAGCAGTAAACATCCTGTAAAGCGTTCATGTTTTCTATTCACAGCAGAGCAGCTCTATAAGCTTATATTGTACACTCATGCACTGTTGTCCAGCCTCGAATGCGGCCCCTTCTCCAAACCAGGCTCCCCAAATGTTGCCGTCTGACTGTGAGCCTGTGGCGCCACACTTACTACTGACAGCTCAACACTGCTGCAGAAACTGGGCAAAAACCATAAGACGGGATATTAGGAGGCTTCCTTTCCACTGCACTTAGCTGCACTGTGTTCCCCATCAACTGTCACAACTGCCTGTTTTAGTAGTCTTAAGTGACAAAGCAGGGCACAGCCTGTACAGTGAGATACACTGCCTGCTATTGTGCCTTCATCTTCCTGATGATGGCTTGAGGTAAATGTTGTGACGCAGGGGAGTATTTCTACTCCAAGGCAATATTCTCTCCTGCCAAGTTAACTGTCAAACAAATCTTGGTTAAGATTCCCAGCACTGCGCTTTATAGGGTTTTTTTTCTTCTCTCTACATTGTATGCCTGCATGTTACATTGTTAGTGTGACACTTCCCTGTTAAAACCCTAAACATGCTCTAATGAGTAGTTTTTCTTGCTCAAAGGAACATTGGACAAATAGCAGGTCTATCTCTTTGGAAAGAACAGTTGCTTACGCTAAACACAGGTTGATGCCCTGAGATTTTGACAATATATCTGTGATTTACAGGTTAATCAGAAGCCAGTTTGAGTGATGAATGAATGTGCGGAGTGGGGAAACATGTGAATTCATGCCCTCCAAATAGTGTACAGTTGGACCATTCTTTGCACGCAGATCGCATCACTGAGTCGTTCCAACCCTTTGATTTTCTCTCAACAACGTTCCCGCAAGCCAGATTCCAGTTACAGTGTTTGCCCTTTAATTAAAGTCAGTTAGGCCCACAGATGCATTAATCATATTACCTGAACTGATCCAAGCACATTTACACACGCCAAGGAGTTTGTCGACAGGTAGAGCTTCCACATTCTATTGTCTTTGGCGGTGAAGCAGCTTCGTGCACAAACCCCTCTTTGTTTCATTCACAGAGATGGTAGAGGAGAGGGAAACTGGGTTTTCTTTAGCAGAAATGTGATGTAGTATCTGTGTTTTGCCTCAGTGTCTGAACTAATGCTGCAATGAAATCATTTGGTTGACAATAATTGTGAAACTTAAGTCAATAACAAGATTTTCTTCATCTTTTTTTAAAATAAAAACCTAGATCACAGGGTGGCATTTTTATTCACTCCTGTTTGCTCTAATGCTCCAAAATAAAATCCATCTGTTTAGTCACAATAAAAAGTATTCCTGGAGGAGTCAAGATGAGGCTCAGAAACCTAAAGTGAGACATTGTCGATGCTATGGCGTGGAGCTGATGAATCAAGGTAAATCAGGCTAACATTGAGCTCCTGGAATACTCCCAACCTGATTTCTATAAAAACTTATGAAGAATGATTAAAAGTGAGTGTGTCATAGTTGGCTGCACTGTGGCCTTGCAGCAATAAAGTCTTAGGTTCTATTTTTTGTTTGGCGTTTGTATGTTCTCCTCATGCATGCATGGGTTCACTCTGGGTACTCTGGCTTCCTCCTGCTGTCTATAACACGACTGGTAGGTTAACTGATTTCTCTAAAATGAGAGAGAGAGTCATCTGACCACTTAACATATAAGTTGAGTTTGTTTTTGATTACATGTGGTCTGTTTTTTAGCACTGGTACATCACAGAGAGGAGGTATGAATCTGGCCTCTCATATTTATTATTTGTGTATTTTTCGTCTCCATTGAGACGCTATCTTCATTGGATACCTGATCAAAACAGTTGTTACCTTGGAAACAAAAAAAAAACATATTCATGTGAAGATTCGGAGAGGTTAAAAATTTACACGATACCACAGCAAAACAATCCAACACATTTTACTAAATATAAAGATGCAAAGCAATTCTATGGTTCTTTGAATGTGGCTCTTAAAAGACACTTTCTGCATGAGTGGGAAGAAGGCTGTTGAACTAATATGAAACATACCAAACGGAGCATCTAAAAAAATCTCGTTTTCTTGACCTGTTAGAAGGTAAAACTTTGCCTCAAGTTGTTTGCAAATTCTAACAGGTTGTCTTCATTGATTACCTTGGAATTATTAACTGACCAGCTTCAATGTCCCTGCTGAACAAAAGCATTTCCCCTAACATAATGCTGTCACTACCTAGCTTTACTATGGAGATCATCTGTTTAGGGTTAGTTTTCTGTCAGTGTTCCCATTTTGGAAATGTGAACTGAACAAATAATGTTCAAAGTTTGAGACATTGTTTATTAACCCAACCTTTCAACATTTCCACAACTTCATCCCTGAACGTTGGACTCTATTTGCTAATTGCTCTCTGAGGCAGCCGGCTTAGTTGATTTGAGTTTTACTAAGTTTAAAACCCAGGCAGGTAAATTCCTCATGATTAGTGTTGATATTTATTTTAGATTAGAAATGTTTACATTACATAGACTGTGGCAGAATCTTACAAAACGCATTACCTTGGTTTGCTTGGATTTTCAAGGAAGCATAAAGTGTCTGCTTTCCTCATCAATCAACTGCTAAACCCCGAGCAAAATTACCCACACATGTTGGACTTTCAGTCTGCACATTTTAAAACAAATCATTTCAGTTCATGCAACATAATGTCACATGTGTTTGAAAGCCAGACCAGACATCAGAAGAAGGGAATGAGAGGAAATAAAAAGCAATAGCCGTACTGTGGGAGGCCTTATCTCAGCTGTACGACTGACAGGCCTGTAACTCTTACGGCAGGCTGCAGGATGTGGGGTTAACCTGAGGTGGCAGCGAGCCAAATGCTCTGAAGTAAGCAGGGTTCAAGTTTAGGGCCCCGTGACCCCAAAATGATAAGGTGAAGGGTCGTGGACAAGTCAGGAAACCATTGTTTTTAGAAATTCCACTTATTTGGTTATTTAAGTCGAGTGGGATTTGTACCCCCACCTCCGCCACACGCCTCCTCCTGCTGCATGGAGACGTCTGCACACCATCAGCACATAAACCACATGTGTGCCGGACAGAATGCGGTGGAGGAGGGGTGAGGGAAATAAAACGATGCCGAAAAAAAGGGAAAGAGCCGCTGGCTCAAGTATTCCTGCTGCTTGAACTGTGCATGTGTTGTTTTACAACCACAAACTTAAATTTATTTGAAGGGAATTTTAAGAAGTAAACCAACACGAGTAGTATGTAATCGTAAAGTGGGGGGGGAAATGATGCATTTTCCTTCCTCGTATTTGTGGAAGGAAAATGCGGTACATAGTTGTACCTCTATGAGCCGCGCACTCTAGAAATATGGCAAAAAGAAATTCATTCTATCAAGAAAGCCAAAAGAATTTGTTTATTGTTTTCTACAAGCCACCAGAAGACACAGCAAACGTGATCTGATCTGAATGGTGTTCTGATAATTTTTTTTTTCTAACCCGACCCATCGCTTTAGCGTTCAATTCCAGCAGTCTGAGGAGGAGATTGTTGGACCTGAATGCACGACGATACTTAAAAGAAAACCATTTTAAAGCTGCAAAGATTAAAGACGTTCATCTTCCTGCAAGTTGACTCTAGACGAAGGTATCGTGAGATGCTTTACATTAAGCGATATTGTGTGTTGGTGTGGCCCTGTCAAAGTTCCAATCTAAATCCTACTAAGAATCTGCTTTGCGTCACTATCGAACACGGGTCGCATTGACCAAATATTTTCTGAGTTCCTATGCTTTTCAAAATGGTGACGGAAAAATTTGAAGGCCATCTGTAATGTTGACCGATAACACTTCACATCCCTGCCCACATGTCTGCAGGTGTTTTTAACTTAACACACAAATCAAAGAAAGATCCCAGTCTGAACAACAATGAGCTGCTCATATTTCTATTTGCAAAACAGAACATTTTGTAAATTTTCTATTTGCAAAAAGTAGAAAATATATCTCTAAAGAATTGGAGATGTAATTAGATTAAAGACGCCTTTCAAAATCATATGTGGTTACAATGTAGCAAAAGGATCCAATAAAAGATTTCTCATAGCTAACTCAATAAACAAATACATTAAACAATTTTATGAGTTTTGCTTTAATCTTAAAGGTAAGATTTTTGATAAAAGCCACCAACTAGCAAGTTTAAATACTTTTTTCTAAACTTTGCATGTTTAATTTTATTTACTTTACACTAATTAGCCTGAGTTATGCATTTTTTTCAGGCTCTTTGTTTTAAGAGCAGACATGATGGAACCAGAGCGTTGTCTGATCCCTCTATTGGCATAATTTGAATCTGTTCTCTCCCCCGAAATGAGTACATAAACATGCTAACCTCTGCATGAACTGCGTCTGTTGCGATAAACCAGAGATGCAAGCTCTCCAAAAACATCTATTTAAGAATTTGCAAGAATCCAGCAGTAAAAAGAAGAGGAGAGGAAATTAAAGAAATACGCATGGACTGAGATTTGACCTTTGACTGACATGAATGACTCGAATAGAAAGCACCCACTTCCATTATGTTCCTCTAATTGGCATTACATTAACAAAGATGCACCTTTTCTATATGGTATGCCATTAAAAGGAAGACCAATCCCTTCTGCTTGGTTTTTATGTTTTCTGACCTGTTCACCAGCTATTATGAAACGAAAGAAGTCATTATGAGCACTGGAACAGTGATGATCTGCAGAACATAAAAAACCAACAAAGGGAGGCAGTAAAGCAGAGATAATTAAGGGTCATCCAGATGTGGAGAGCCTGGCTTAGCGCAGCATGACACAACATAAGAGTGTAAGAATTCAGATCTACAAACATCAGTTCTAATCAAATAGAGTGGAATCCATGAGAGGTTTGGCATCTCACAATGTAAAGAAAGATGTTAGTCCTTTTCCATGATCTGGAGTGAACTTTTCTTCTTCTTTAAAAATTCTGAAGGCCCTCTGCTCAGATCTCAGTACGTGCTTGTTTTTAACCTTCAGCAATTCCCCTATATACCTTGTTATTTTATTCCTCCAATACCACAGAAACATTTTTCTGTGCATTTAAATTTCTGAGGTCATTCCAAACCAAAGAAAATGAAGGTCACTCTGAGAGAGGGGCTTTGAGAGAAGCACAACATTTGATTACCCTCCACTCTGGATGAATTGAGCTGTTTGTGTGTTTACCTGTCAGATATTGAATGATTATTATTTTCCATTGCTTCCATTCTTAATACCATCGATCATATCATATCAGCTGAATCAGGTATATGATGTACAACTGAGACTTGCTTTGCCATGTTTTTTTTTTTCTGTATGTATATTTTGCAGTCTTCTTGTTCACTGCAGTGATAAATGGAAAAGTGACTCTACAACAAACATTTTTCTTTCAAATTAATGCTATGAATATGAAGGACCAAGGGAGAAGGTTTGCCCCCCTTCCTTTATTTTTTCCTCCTCCTTTGTAGATATAAGTAGATTGAGTGATGCCCAGAATATTAATGAACAAATAGGTGAGGTTGTTTTTTTTCTACTCGGTAATTGTCCCATTAGACTTCAGGTTTTTTCATGTTTTTTTTTGGTAATTTGGTAAAACAGGGAGAGCATTAATTGGAAAACATTAAGATCCACGGTAACTGAAGATCTGCAGCTCTGGTGTGCGAATCTGTTGATGAGACAATTATTTATTGTGAATTTCACAAATCCGACAATTAAGAATCAGTGGCAAGAAGAAAGTCATTAAAAGAAACAAGTAATGCGGTTTGCAGCAAATATGTGGAAGATGAGATGTCAACATCAGCCTTTTTTCCATATTTTCCCTTCCTGTTGAATGGTATCTTTCAAGAATATTTATAATATTTTTGTTTCATTAAAAGAGCTACATGTAGAACAACCCCTCTCTTTAACTTTTCTAGAGATAGCTTTGTGTTTTTGTGAAAACTGTGTTCTTCTACTGCTGTGATAATAATGAAATTGTATTGAAATGAAAGAAAAATTGTTAAAAAGTCAAATCAATACATGAAGTAAAGGAGCCTGTTGTTGTTCTGTGTGAGTTTAGTGTATATTTACTTTAAATTGTTGTTTATGAACTTTGTTTATATGTATAATTATTTTTCAAATTATTGGGATATTGTTTTGATTTAGAAAGAATTTCTGCACCACCTTCTGATGAACATTTCGGGGGTTTTTTATGTTTTGCAATTACGATTTATTTTATTGCCTTCAACCTAAGCTATCTACCATTGTTCAGAGATTTATTGGGAACCTGGACTTCTTTGTACACCAGGGTGGTGACATCTGTAGAACAATAAACAATGTTTGCATGCTTTTCTTATCCCATATTATATCTGACGTTTGAAAGAGACCCCAGAGTCCAACGATCTCAAGTCTAGAGGAATAGAGTTCTGGAGTTTGGGGGCCACCGAACAGAACACTCTGGCCACTTTTGTTTTCATCTCTCTATGGGGAATCAGCAGCAGACTCTGATCACTGGACTTCAGGGACCTGCCAGTGACATAAAGGTAAAGAAGCCCTCTGATATTGCCTGTTGATGGACGCTACAAGTCAGAAAGAAGACCTAAAATCACACAATAATATAACCCAGGAGACACAGTAGTTGCATTAAAATTAGAGACACGTGTCTAAAGTTGGAGGATTTTATCAGAAGCCTGGCAGCAACATTTTGATCAACTTGCAAGAGTTCAAGGGAGATTAGCGAACTCCCATCATTCTATCAGACGTTCTCCTGACTTCTTTGTTATTTATCCATACTCCTCCCAAAGTGCCTCTGAACCTTGGGGTCTCATATGAATAATGCCTTATGTATTTCGTCCCAGTGCTTGTAAGAGCAGCTCTTCAGGGGCCATTTGCCAGGGGCAGAGAGTTGGGTGGGGGTGTTCGGGGTGGCTGGGAGGTGATGTACACTTCCCTACCAATTTGGCCTACATTTGTTGGGAAAACAAACATTTGTTATGAGAAGAGGGAAGCTGTCACTGTAAACTGGAGGAGGTGGGAAAAAAAAGAGAATGTTAACGACTTCTTCAGCAAGTCTAAAACCGGTTGCTATTATTTACCTGGATAGAAGCTCAAATGCTTTTCAGCTAATATATCTGTATACACAAATAAATAAAAAAAACATTCTTAAATTAAAACTGAATTCACCATGTGTTTTATACATATGCTAAGAACGGTTATTCAAAATCATTGTGGAATACATACAGCATAAGGAAATAACAAATAATATGTATTATGGTTCCATTTCTTTTTGCATTATATCATTAAGTCTAAGCATTATTATCTTGATGCTTAGACTTTTGAGAAAAATCTTTGCTTTTTAACAAATAAATACATTTCTGTAGTTCTCTTAATGACTTTTAAATTCCAATAATCAGAGTACCTCAGCTGACCTGGTTTCTATCATGCCACACCTGATGTTCATTACCAATCAGTGCACCTGGTTTCATGCAGTAATCACCCGCCCAGTATTACACTAATAATTATACTCTCACTGTAAAAATGTCTCTCTGTTAGCATCTCAGTAGTCAGTGGTTCTGGTAAATAAAGATATTTATGCTACATAACTTCTCACTCATGGAACAAAAAGTCATCTCTGCATTGTAAGCATCAATCGTTTTGGCTATCTGACTAATAAACGACTAGATACTTGAATTAAGCTTAGAAACATGTCGGAGGGTGAACACTCAAGCATCACATCTACCAATGGAAGAGCCAAGAGTAAAACAGGCCAGGAGAGGAATGTGGCTGTTTGTTAGAATAAAGTTTATAAGGTAAGATTTTTCTTTTCTTTTTCTTTTTTTTTCCTTTACTTTACATGAGCTTGTAAAGACTTATGATGCTTCATATCAACATGTCCTCTGTTGATATGAAGCATCTGTTGTCTACAGATCATGAATCAAAAACTGCATCAAATCTGTGATCTACATAATAATTAGCCAATATTTCTTGCTAGCTTGTTCTCCCTATTTCGCCTGGCCGATGGAGATTCATGTTGCAGCTGCAGTCTGATCATATTTCCAAATTTTGAGGATTCTTTCATTAAAATTGCACTTTGTTAAACTCTCACAAATGAAACTTGTATACTTGTACAAAGTAATTTGCTGAATAATAGTGCTGTTCATAACTCCAGCAGAAACCCTGTTTCCTGTAGGAATGACGTTTCTTTGGAGGGGGGGTTAGGGTTAGTGATAAACTTTCTTTTTCCCTTGTGGTGAATTGCAGGCAGAGTAGACTCAACTTCTTCTGTGGTAGTAGTTGTTCTTATTTCCTCCTCCTCAGTGACTAAACCACAAAATAAATCTTCAATTATGAACTTAAATGCAAGCTGCAGACTTTCAGACTTTGCTATCACTAGGCTTGCCTTACTTACCTGTTGTGTTTTGCATTCATTTGCTGCTGTTCTTGGATGTCTTATATTTTCTATTTGTTAATACTTCAACATATGTAAATGAATACAATTTTGAGCTAAAAGTCTGACTGCATTTGAAAACAAAATGTTGTAAATGTTGCTGCATTTTTTTTTTGTGAAGACTTTAACAATGAGCACCTAATCTTTTTACAGCATGTAAAACATGAAACTGTTTAGTAGAAGGGAAAATGGTTTAAAAGGCAAGTGCTGGGAAAAAGCCATGAAAAGATTCCTAATGACTTGAGGCAAAATCCTCTACACGCTTTGCTTATTTTATTTAGCTGCAATATGTTCAGAAGACAATGTTTCAGCTTTTGAAGATATGCAGTTATTGCTGTGTATGTTAGACATGATGGAAAAATAGGAAACGGTAATAGGAACATTGGAGGAAAACAAACTAGAATACTAAAACTCAACATGACTTAAAGAAGAGAGCTTTGTATAAACATGAATCTGATTCTTCCAAGTACATTTCCTTTGTGCACAAACAAATTCTTAGTCCCAGATGCACAAATATCCTGTATAAACCAGCTTACAACTCACAGGCTATCTATTCCTTCTTTCCTGCCTTCCTTGAGGTTTTGTAACCTACATTTAAATTATACAAGCCAAAGGTTATGTTTAATAAATCAGTTTTATAAGACATCCTAGTACATATGAACTTAACCCAGGAAAAAAAAGGAAATGTGTGTTTTTGTTTTCTTGACTTTGCTGTTACAACGCTTCTTGGCAAAAACTCCAGGAGGTGCCAGCCTCCAGTGGCTGTGAACGGTTGTTTCACACACCAGTGAGGCCCCTGTTTACTAAAAGAATAAATTGCCAGCATGTCTTGATTCTCCAAACCTGAGCCATCCAATCCAAAAACAAAACCAAGAGCAGAATGCAAGGTTGCACTGGCAGAGAGAATTGGCAAGTTTTTCTTGTGTGCAGCCCAAATACTCTGCTACTCAACCCACAAATGGTTTCCCTTAACAATATGAGGCCAGATAAGGGAAAATAAGAAGTTTTCTAATAACATTGAGGGGAAAAAAGAAATCAAATTAAAGTTCCCTTAATTAAATTATGACACCATGACAAAATGTTCCATTTACCAACCCACCACATCTGTACCATTTAGCGCAATTTGTTTGTTTAGATAAACTCAGATGCAGATGTTCTACTATGGCAGAAGAATGTTTTTCAAGATACTTTCTTAATTTAGATCATGTTTTCAAGCATGCATCTGCAAGTTATGATCTTATAATTTGAAGTTTTATTATAATTTATATTATATTTTTTCCATACCAAAATGCCTTTCAGTCCTTGAGTAGAAGTCTATTTAAATATATCTAAAGGCTTCGGCTTATGACATTGGATGTGTAAATAAGTTGCAGTTAGGCTACTTTTAATGAAGTAAATTTCAACTGATAAGGTTTTCTTTTTCCTTCCTCAAAAATAAAAACTAAAGACAGCTTATTTATAGTCAAGGACGGGGATCAAATGGGATTCAACAGATTTGCTTTTTACATAATTATTGGTTTAGTAAACGAAGTTCACCGCATGAAGACTTATTGTTACAGAAAGTTAAGTCTGATTTTTAAGGGTTCAATGTAAGAAACACAACAACGCCCACTGAAGTTGGAGTTCTGACAAAAAGTTGAAACACTTCACCATGGTAAAAGCAGTGATTTAATTTTACATTAATTTGTCTAGGAACAGAAAGTTAGGAGCAAAAAAACGTGGGCTGCCACCATCGTTCATATTCAACCTGCCAGATAAAAAAAAAAAAAAAAAAAAAAAAAAAAAGTCACAGTATGAAAGGATTTGGGACCCTGGTGAATTAGCCCTCCTATTAAATTTTGATTCCACACATCACCTTCCACTGAAATGAATGATATTACTTGTGCTCATGTAGACCCTGTCACAACAATGGTAGGGCAAAAAATATGTTTTGTAGTTCTTCACCCACTCTGCACTTACTGACAATTTATCTGTTTTCTATGTTTTTCTTGTTCAGTACTGTCCTATTTTCACACAAGACCATAGACTTGTTGTATTTAGAATGTGGCTGTAAATAACAAACACTTTGAGATAAATTGTCCTTTGATGGTTGTAAATCCTTTTTGTTTTTATAGAAATGTTCTTCATGAGGATTGTGAAAACTTTGATTGACCTCATTGTTCAGTATCTTTTTCACTGTCTCATTGTTTCTATGTTGCCACGATTCTATATTTTCCCCCTCTGCCTAGAATTGGTCAGTGTCCAAAATGTTTTGAAAGTCTGTTGCCCCATATGCTAAAAATCAATGTTGCAGTGTTGGGAAAGCAGCTGATTGTAGGGAGATTTTAGAAATAACTTTCCCAACAGTGTGTAGTTTGTCATGTCTATGATGGCAAAACTGTTACAATCAGCAAGTCATTATGCGTCTGGTTTTATGAAATATAATAAAGTAATGTTTTAGCAGATGGACTAATCACAATATACTGAACGAGTAAATGAGTGGATGTTTTTTCAGCTGAGTATGTGGACACAGGAAGCAGTGTAGGAGCGAGACCTTTTAGAGAGCTATTTGTTCCTCATTATAAGTTCATTAGGGCCTGGTGTACTCTTGATGGTGTTCCCTGGAGGTGAATGAAAGATTAACAGATCTTTGATGTTAAATGAGGCATATGTTAACTTCTCATCAGCAGTCACACCTCACACAATGCAAATGTCCCCAACTGAAGAGAGGAAAACCGAGTTTTGCTTGTTTCAGTCTTCTAGGTTTATCTTTTTTAGGAGAAATTGTTTCAGACTCGATCTTAATTGACCTGGTGTTACTAAGTAGATGGAGCAGAGGGAGTCATGTGGTGCAAAATGGCAAAACCCTGGTTTATCTGTCTGTAACTGACAATAATATATTGAATGCATAAAAAAATCAGAAAGATCATGAGTTAATATGTATTTTAAATCCAAGTGGGAAACACTATAGTCTAGTGGCATCTTAATTAAGTAATATTACCCTCAGGAGGGGGGATGATAGACATTGTCATTGGTTGGCAGGATTTCTACTGCTTTGTGTGGCTGGTCTGTTCGGCATGCCACAGGTGAAAAATACTTTGTTTCTCTGTCCTGTAGTGGTTTTTGTCTGTGCAAAATTAACATGGAAACTAACATTTTCAAAGAAAGCTTTACATCCTTTGGCCAGTGATTTTAGAAATTAGAACCCTTTAAGGGAAATGTCATGGTGCATAATTCTGAGAGCGAGAGAGCCACCTGGTGCTAGAGAGCATCTAGGTAATGGTGTAACAGGGCTACTGACATAACTATTCGAACAAGGGAACAGAACACACCAACTCCTGACACAAGAAAACAATAGCTTTCAGACTCTTTATTCTAATCTGAACAGAATGGAAAACAAGGGTGCTTTCAAAGATGCACAGAAAAACAAAGATATAGCTAGATTTGACATTGCACAAACTTCAAATAAGTCTTTTTTTGTTGTTGTTTGTTTTGATAATTCGTATGGCATAAGAACCCTCTTTTTTCCCTTCCTACAGAAACACTTTTTCTTCCTTTCTCTTCTTCTTTGCTCTGTGTCTCAGTGTGCATCATAAAGAACAGGCAGAAATGGACAGATGATTGAGTCCCATCTTGAGGTTGAAATGAGGTGCATTACTGAGGTGTCCTTCGCAGGGAGAAATTCATCTCCTGTAAGAGCCATGGCATGGCCAAGTGAAGGTGATGATGTTATGAATTAGGCCCACTGGCTGCACAAGGTAAGGCTGGGCACTCTGTCACTCAAGCCAAGAGCTGACGGATCTTTGCACTGTAGACCAGAAAGGCCTTGGGAATACAGGCAAGGTCAATATGGAACTGATAGACTGACCATGGTGAAAATATGCATTAATGAATGTGTCATACATTTTCAAAAGATATTCCTACTCCATGATAGGCCAACTTTCTGACAGGTCCGTGCTGGTTTCACCTTTTGTGCCATGGCTATCAGTTCTCAGGTAATTGGAATGTGGGAGAAACACTGAGCAGGCTGATGCCTCTGAGCAGAAAATCCTATTTTGCTTTGATGCCTCACAGGAAAGTAGATTTTAGTCACAGTCAAGCAGCTTTTGATCTTCTATTTCCATTCATGTCATTGCTTCTTCTGCCCAGGCAGCTGAAATGAGCTAAACAGGTGATGATGCAGGGCAGCATCTTTCACCAGCCTGTCCTAGAGAGAAACTACTCAATGATGGCAGTCGAGTGGAGAGATGTAAACTAGACACTGCGTAAGCAGAGTCCTACACTTTGTCCTTTTTTGTTAAATGTCCACAAGCAAGGTCCTTTAAGGTAGCCCCCACAACTGGCTGATAGTTGGATGTGGTGAACAGAGACTAAGGGGTTCCTCATCCTCTCTTCGGAGGCCTTGTGCCTGATGTAATTGAAGTGGGCAGAGCGAGGACAAGATGAGCCCCTCGCCCCACCACCACCAAAACACACCAATCTCTCCAGCACTCCATCTCTCTGTTGGATCTGTCAGGCAATAGAGCTGTCTAGGACTGAGCCTACTAATGGTACACCCAGCTGACTAGAGACCTCATCATGCTGTGGTGAATTATTCAGCTTCCAGAGGGTTCTTCCCAAATTATTTAAAAGCCGGCTGTGGCAGCAACGCAAGGAAACCGCAGTCTGGTGGATTTCTCAGAACCAGACGGTTAAGAGTTTCCACAACTTTCACCCATTTCTGTGAAGTTGCTAAACCATGATGGATGAACCAATGACAGAATTTTTTCTCAGAAAAAAAAAGCTTAAACTGTTGGCTTGGTCAAGTTGTTGGACATACCTTTTTATTTGTTAGCAAATAAAAATGGTCACTTGCATTGTAGTAAGTCAGTCATTGTCGAGATCTAGGCATAATGAAGACTAGCAGACATTTTAGTTTAGCACCAACTTGAGGAAGAAAGGAAATTTAAATGATGTGATGGTATTTTAGTTTGGTTGGAGGTGCCACACAAGTTAGACAGATCTCTTTGAACCTTCAGTAGTTTTTTTTTTTTTTCCTCAAGCATTTTATACATTCAGATACTAAAGGACATTAAAGAAACATAATCACAGTTTTACAGCACTGTATCTCACTAGTTTGAGATGCAAGCTGTCAAACATTTATCCCCCAACTTTAGAATAGAGGAAGGCAGATATAGGAATATCTGCACTTCCACTTCCTTTGGTGAAACATACATGATCCAGGATATTATTTACAAACATTTAATATGCTTTGTATAAGGATTCGTACCTCTTAAACCTTGTGAAATCATATCATGTTTTAAAAAAACACTGTTTTACACAAAATAAAACATAATTGTGAGTTGGAAGGATCCTATACTATAGGATGACCAAGATTCTGTTTGCAATGTCTTGTGTTTTTTGGGGAAGTTGATGCATAATCAGTTGTTTTTGTTTGTTTGTTGTTTTGCTCCATTCTCCTGAGCTTACCATTTAAGTACATTTTATGCTGTTGCATCAAATCACACCAATCCTATATGTAAAATGCACAGAAATTTAAAGGCTGGTAATATTTTTGAAGAGACTGTATGCACTGTAGTTGTTGCTTGGTACATTTCAAATTTGACTTTGAGGTCATTTCTACAGGCTTTGCTGACACTGTCAGGACTTACAGGCTTAAAAATTGGATGCTGGGGTTCCAACATCCATACTGTAATTAAGTAACAACAATTTAAATATTAATCAGTGCAGTTTTCTTGTTTCTCTAATCCAACATGAAGTACAATTTCACCTCATTGCAGTGAAACTGCTCAGTTCATCATCCCTTCTGGCTAGGTGTTGCAGCAGGACTGACTGATTGGAATTCCACGTCTATATTCATCACACTCTGTCCTCATCCACTCGGCAGAAAGTGGATAAATCACTGCGTCTGGACCGTCCCTCAGCAGGCCCCTGAAAGCCTTTAGTAACAGGCTCAAGCTGCCTGCAGTGCCAGCCCCTGATAGTTTTGAGTGAAAACAGATGTGGTTGCTACACATTGCAGCCCGCTTGGCTGAAGTTTTAAACCGATCGCTCTCTCAAGGATCTCAGTGCCACCTGATTTTCCCCGCTCCTCTCCCCCTGGCGCACATTGTTGCAGCAACTCCTCATAGGCACACCCCATCTAAAATAAATATTTCAAACAAGGTGGAAGCAGGCTTCCTATTTATCCTCATAAAGCCTCCCTAAGAGGCTGAGGGGGGATGCATTCGTGCCCCAAAGCTCTAATGAAATAAAACACCAGCACTGTGCCCTTTATGTGAGCCAGAAACCTCGGCCATGTTTATGACATCTGACCATCTGGGTTTCACACAACCATCTCTGTTGAAGGGCTTTGGGCAGCCCTTCACTCTCACACATGTCAGAGGTCTCCCAAATACCTGATGGCATACTGCCTTTAAGTTCAGCGTAAATGTGCAGCGGATGCGACTGCAAAATGTTTTCATGCTGAAAGAAACACATTTATTTGGAAAATTCTTTAGTTTTTGCAAACAAACAAAAAAAAAAAAGTTTCCCAAGAGACAAATGCCTCGGCAGCAGGGGAACAAGCCAATATAATCTCCCACAGGGTCTTTGGTGACTGATATTCTTCACTGATTTGTTTAAACAGTCTCAAATGTCTCCCCCAGCCTGGCCTAATGCAACCCAACTACCCCCCACCTCCACCCGTCCTCAACTCCACATGTGGTGCGGAGCTCCAAGCGGTGGTTGGGAATCCCTTTAGGCCAGACATTTTAATTAAAAGCAGAGCAGACCTCTTGTTCTAACCCTAGCTTTTTTTCGTAATGACTGGCATATAGTCCTGCTCAGGATTAATCACTCGTCCACATGGGGAACATAAAACCACCAACCTCAGCTTTTATTTCCCGGCATCCTCATCTTGTCCAACTTGTGTCTCACACCTGAGAATCTGACTCAGCTGCTGAAACCAGACAGGCTACTCTATCTCACTGAGCTCATTCTGAGAAACCTGACTGGGAAGATTTACCCAGAGCTGGTGTGAAGAGGTTGTGACCTGCAGGTCAAACGGCAGGTCAGGATGTGGATGTTGTGAGCGTGAAAAGGTTTCGACACTTCATAAGCATTGCTAAACTTTAAGCTATTGAGGGTTAGAGAGTGCATCATTATTATTCTTTGTGGTTATGAATTGAGTCATTAAAGACTGCGGCTTGTGATAGTTGAACTTTCACCATGGCGTTAAAAAAAGGGAATGACTCGGGGAGCCGGCAAAAATAAAGCCTCTTTACTCTCTCTACTATTTTAATGTATTAGTTGATGTTTAAAATGTGGTATTAAACATACAGTGATTATGCACACAAATTTTAAAATGTTTAAAGTGATTAAGAAGCTTTGTTTCCATCTTTGAAGTAACAATACATTTCAAAAACTATTTGTTTTTTTTCCTCCTTTTATACATGAGTAGGGTCGGTTTGATTCTTTCCAATGAAAAGGGAAAATTACTCAAAGGAAGTTGCTTTAAGTTTCACTTTTAATTTATGTCTACTTATTTATTATAGTGAAATATAAATAAAACATCTGACTGTCTTGTTGCCAGGGAAACCATTATGGAGCCTGAAATGATTAAATAATTTTCATTAAGCAGGATAATTAAAGGATACCATGTGTTGATCAAGAGATCAGACACTAGGTATGCAGACTTAGAAAAATATTCACATTCTTTAAAATTTGTTATATTCTGTTACATTACCACAAAACTCTAAATATTTTATTTTAGGGCTTAATCAATAGCCTTTTGATTGAGCTGTCGCCAATTCTGTTACGTTCTAATTTGAACTTTGTCATAGTTATTGTATTTACAAGAATATATGCAAAACCAAAACCTGCCTTTATTTTCTTTGTATATAAAAACAAAAACACTGTACACACAAATGTACAGTTTAAATGTATTATTCCTTTTACAAGTCAGTTTATTTCTAAGTATTTTTACCTGATTTCTCTACGCAGTGAGTGCTTGAAATCATAACCAAATTTCTTATTTGTGCACAGTTTTGGTTTATAAAGTTCATTCTAACTTGGATTCACTCGGGTTTTCTCTTTTATTCCCAAAAATCTTTTCATTTCTCATTTTAGTATGCTGCATTATGACATGTTAAATGAACAATATTACACAAACCCCACAAAACTTCATGTCTGTCAGATGGAAAGATGATTAGAAATAAAATGTATTCAACAATGCACTTGTAAAAAGATGATGTGACTTGTCTTGATTTAGTCCAGAGGCGGTGTTACTAACCTTAACATGTCCAGATGTCAAATGACACTCCCATGTGGATATGACCTTATGTGACAATTCTTGTGATGAAATGCCATAGAGCTTTACAAGCCTGAAAATGTGACTAATGATGCTCCTTTCACTGTGTCACAATTTTCTTGAGGGAGTGGCATGACTGCTTTATTCATACATATTATGTATTTATTTCATGTACAGTTTAAAGATATAAAGTTACAGTGCATTGTAAAACTATTTGTACCTGTTGCCATCTTTCAGTTTATGAATTTAGCACCAAAAATGAATGTGTTTTATTGGAATTTTAAGAAATAAACCACCTGAAAGTAGTGCAGAATTCAAATCCTAACATTTATTACCTATAAAAACTTGCCATATTATGTATTCTAGTCACTTTCCCTTGCTATCATGAAATAAAAGTAAGTACTACGCACTGCAGAAGTTTCCTAAAGAGTAGCTTGAGTTCATCTATGTAATTTAAACTGGTCATGTCAGTAAAAAGCATCATTATGACCAAGTAGACTGTTACAAACAGCCCAACATTACAGCATGTCACAGAGTACTGATTTGTAGTTAATTTTAAAATTGGAAAAAGTATAGCATTACTTCACATTTATAAAGACATGACACAGCTAAACTGACAGGCTGGGGCATTAGTGTTCAGACTGCACCAAGTCATGCAGGAGACACAGGAAATGTGGGATAAGGTGTTGTGGTCAGATGAGATTGAAAGTTAAATTATGTGTTGCTGAAAACTGGAGGAAGCTGTGGATATTTTTACTTTTTGTGTGTGTCGGGGTGTGTGTGTGTGTGTGGGGGGGGGGGGGGGGTTTTTTTTTTTTTTTTGCAACACAACCCCCCAAAAAGAAAATAAAAATTAAACATTTATTGAAATTTTAAAA